>JASGCC010003525.1:0-23593 GCA_030067915.1 Hydractinia echinata | reverse complement strand
CAGAAAACCGCTGAGCAAGGGGCATGTGAAGGTAGAGAAACATACTATCAGATTTCCAGTCCCCCAATAAGGATATGACATCCAGGGGAACACCTGCCTCTAAAGCAAAGGTAGCACCCCCACGGCGAAACGAGTGGGTACCATATTGGGAGGTAGAACACCCAAACTCTGTCAACACTTTTTTCATAAAGGACATGAAAGTCCGATATGTCAATACAGTGTTGGGTAGCATCGAGGATTTGCGCCAACAAAAGGCTTGAGCATCAGGCAGAACACCTGGAGTGAGAGAAAAAGCATGCAAAATAGCCCGAACTGGACAAAGAGGAGAAGAAGGAATAGCCACCAGTGGAACAGTAATTGTGCCTGTCCCAGTTGGATGATCTTACTCCATCTAACTAGAACGAGAATATGGTCGTCATGAAAAGTAAAATCAGACCGAACTAGTTGTTTGAGCGGATTAAATATCGTAGAAGATGCTGGCAATAAATGTGACTTACGGAACAGACCGACCCAACGACTTATGGCATCACACCTTGCATGACATATTTTATTTTATTTTTATTTTCTACTACTGCTTTGGATTTGGACTCTATGTTTTCACATATTTTACGTTGTGAGCTATGCTATGTAATATATTATTTTGTTCACGCTTATTAATATTATATAGAGATAGTGTTATTACCTTGGCTTTGTTGTTGCTTATATTATATATGTGTTCTACTTTCATTTCATGCTTGTATATATTTTCAGCTATTACTATATATAAATGTTTTGTAATTTTTGTCCTATCTACAGCAATAGAACTGTACTCTACAATGATGAGTTTTTTTTTTATGTGTGAGTTTTAAATATACAAAATTCACCTTTCCAGTTCATTTTGTCGAACACTCCCCTCTCTGTCTACACCTGTCTCGTTTGTTGTTTCCAACATCTGCATAACAAGAACGGTGATAAATACATCCGGAAGAAACGATATCTGCTGGGTTAACATCACGTATATATTCCCAAAATTCCCTAATGGTAGTATCGCCATATTCAATGCGCTCTTTTGTATAACCATACACTTTCCGAAGGACGTCAAGTGATGGAGATGAAACTCAGGTTGTAAGCAAACAAGACATTTAGAAATATCAAACTCCCATTTCCTCCTTTTAGGGGGGTGATCATCATCCATTTTGCCCTGCAGAAAAAAGCAACAAATAAATACATTCTTTTAAACATTTTATACTAGTTTGGCTAAGTATAAATACCTTTCTGTTCTAAAGGTAATGCATTGATATGACAGACGTTGAAAAAAAGAAACATAAGTGTACTTAACTTTGATAAGTTTTAAAATATCTGGTAAATTTTCAAATTCTCAACCTCTTTCTAAGCAATACTACTTTCTTCTTGTAACAAGCTACAAATGTCAATGAATTCAAACTGTTAATAAATACACAAGTTACTTAAAGCTGAGTACAACTATTATTAAATAACTAATTCACATAACGATCACTATATTTTCTTTCTATATATACTTGTGCATGTTTTTTGTCTTGATATTACTAATTACTATTCTATAAAAGATCAACAGATTTTATGTAGCAGGTTGAGTTCAATGAATAGGAGTCATACATAATCATACATAAAATAATATTAGTGAGTTTCTACATCCTTCTGTATGACCATTGCAATACACAAGACAAATTTATTTTTGAAAAACAGAATTTATGACGTCACTATGAGGTGACCAAGTTTTTTATTTCTTTGATTTCTGATTCAAGACTAAACAACATGCTTTCTACCTAGAAATATTACAATAACTTTCCATAACATTTATCAACAGAAACATGACATTTAGATGGTCCCCAAACGCCAAAATTGGTCATTCTGTACAAAATAGCTCTGGTCTGTAAATTATACCTAAAATTGATATATAAAAAATTGGCATTAAGGTGAATTTGATCCTTCATAGAATTGTTAAGAAGAATCTAAAAATAGATTGCTTCTAACAAAAAAATCCAGCGGGATCCTAATAGCTACAATTGCCCCCACACTAATTCAAGAGTGATTAACTATATATACACATATTGAATGGCATAGTAAAAGCCCTTAGTATTGAATGTAAGTATGTCAATTGTCGAAACTACGTGAATGAGGAGGGTGCCCAATCAACTCACCATTTCTTTTTCAGGTTATAGGAGGTATGTCAGACGTCACAAATATGTGTTGTGTTTTAGAGTCATTTGGGACATAAAATAGAATTGATCAGTCAGTTGCCATCATCAAACAAATATGAAAAACTCCGAAATAATTCACAAATCCATGGTCGTTAGAAAAGGTTCAGTGCCATCACTGAAGAGTTTTTTTGCCTCGAAAAAGTCGTTTTTGATGTTTCACTATCCCAAACCCCAGGGGTCGAAATAACGACTGGTCATTGGTCATGATCAATTATATGTTGTTTGTAAAAATGTTAGTTATATACTGCATCAGGCCTTGCCATGAGTCGCGAGCAATTGCTCGCGCCCGCGTAGTGCTCGCGTAAATGCTCGTTACCCGAGCATTCTATTGCTCGCGTATATTAACATTTTGAGATAAGTGTAAACGTTTTTCTCAAGAATTGATTGGTCTTTTAAGTGAAACTGAAAAGATATTTGGTGTGATTATTTTCCACACATCGTGCAACAGTTCATTCGCCATTTTATAAAAGGGTGCGATACGGGCATTAAGGTTAATCTTTGTTGCGCATTCATTTTGCAGTAGAAAAGTGGGGGACGTTTTTAATCGTGAACCCCAAACACGATGATTGAGCGTCTACTGGTATAGCGACTCTCTCAATCTTAACTTCCTTTTCTACATGTCCGAAATAGTACGCATGACTATACTGTCGTTTTCATAAATTTAATGTTTATTTTTCAGGTCATCACAAGCAAATAGGAAAAAATATGCTTCGTTTTCAAATTAAAAAAAATCTTTATCCGCGTGGTTTAAATAAAACTAATAAATAAAATCTCTTTTTAAAAGGTACACGTCAGGTACATAAAATTTATACAGAAAAAAAAATTATACCGAACGTGGGTTTCGTTTTTAAAATTGTTTGAATAACCGTTGCGGCATAAAGAAAATAATCCATTAAATTTGGACCTGCTATGGTTTCCAATTGTTTCGTCAAATGAAGAAATTATCTACAATTAAATCCATGATAAATTGTCTGTTCCGCCTGTAAGTGCAGTTTTGCAGACTTGCGTCATTGGTGCTCCGTCGACGTTCACCTCCGCATTAGTTAAGAACTGCATGGCTGGATTTCTTGTGTAAGACCTGGTTACCAACGACGAAGGGGCCAGGCAAAAGAGATTTATGTCTACGTAGTTTTTTAACTAAGTCAGGAGTCGGTGAATTAGCTAGAATGGTCAGGTTGGCTATGAATAAGCTTGCTCGTGGATTTAAAGGACCAGGACTATTCAATAATTCTGAGATCTAAAAGTGTCCGACCAAGACGGAAATCTATCGGACGTTTTAACCGACGAAAGTTTTAAACGAGCTACGGACATGTCCGACCAAACTGGAAATGTGGCGGACGTTTTAATCACACGCCTGAAACGATTTAGGTGTGTGCCAAGGCGCACGCCTCTCCTGAAAAAGATGCCCTGAGAGACTAAATGTAAAGTTTTTTAGCGAAAAATATGGCGAGCAAAATTGCTCGCGTGGACACTCTGACGCGAGCAATTAATTGCTCGGGAGGTTATTTGCTCATGGCAAGGCCTGTAGCATAATTGTCTCATTAACGAGAACGTTACATTGCCTAAATTTCCATCACTCAATGTTCATGATGAACGAAATAATTTTTTTGTATTTCGTCCCCTGAACATGAAACAAAAATGACCCCGGCTCCTAGTCTTTCCAGTCTTAATGGACTACAAAGTCCCAAGTCGTTTTCCTTGGCGCCATGGCCTTAGAACACCGTGAACTACATGGGCTGACTACACGGGCTGACTACACGGGCTGATGGAACCTTTTGCAACGAATATTAATAGCAAAGCGTGGTCGTTAACAAGCCCCACGCCTGTTAATGGTCATTCTAATGTGATTTCCAGGTCTATTTTACTAAAAACATAGAAGCACTTTTTCGCAAAGGTTTATCCAGCAAATTTTTACAAAAAGACAATTTAAGAGAGTTAATCTCACAAAATATTTTGCAGGTTTCTGGGCTTGCAAAAGTTTCTACATTTAAAGCATTGTAATAGAATGGTACATGCTTTTTCATTGTTCAAGATTCGGGCAGGTGGTTACGGATGAAAGCCGTGTTTAGAAGTCGAAAAATCTGCCTGTAACCTTCGCATTGATCTATTTACTACTGAAGCTAGGTCTCATTGTTTTCTCCACTTTGATATTTATGTTATTTTAATATGGTATGACTGATCTGAGACTTGAATCGCAATCGCTATGTATAACATCATTTGAAGTACAAGAAAAAGAATTATTTTATAGAAAACATGTAGCTTTGTATTTTATGATATGAAATTTGATTGAAAAAGTATATATTTCAAATTCATCTTTAGCTTATAAAATCATTTCCGTTACTTTCAGGTGTGATCAACTTTTTCTGTGCGGCTGTGCATGATATATTAATGTAAAGACATTTACTTATGGCTTTCTCTTCAATATGTAGTTTCTGGACGAAAAGAGTAAAAGTAGTACAGCCATCTTAACCAGGAGAGTCGCTCCATTGAATTTACACCTTGTAAATCTTTTCCCTGACAATTGATTCCCTTGAGTTTGCTATCACCCAGCCCACCTGTTATTGCGAACACAATATAAGCAATGAGAGAAGTGGCGTGTCAGTTTTGAAATAGTTAGGGCACTCTTGAGCTGATATATTCAGGTCGCCTTGATCAATCTTATACCACTAAGAATTCCCACCGCTATAACCACAGAAAATTGGCACTTAAAGGTGTGTTTCTAGGATCCATTGTTAACACAAAAGACTTTTTTCATATGCTGTCAAATGCTTTTTCTGTTAAAAAATGTGAATGTGAAATTTTAATTATATTTTGTTTTACTTATTTTTGAACTTTTAATGACGGTTTTAACAATAGGTTGTATTGTTATCATAATTATGTTTTTATTTGAATTGAGTGAATATCATTTAACGTTGTAAAAAATGTTGTGAAATATGTATATGTACTGTAAAAGTGACTATCATTGTTTCTGTCGAAGACGATTGTTCTAGTTTGGGTCAGAATGTGGCTCTTATAATTGATCAGCATCTGAAGAAGCTTTTCGTGCATTTCATCTGTCCACCGGAAATGTTTTGACTTCTGGTTTATGTTGCAATGTAATGCAAAACTCTATACGCCAGGTCAAATACCCCTGTTCAAACCTGAAATGTGTTTCTTAGTGTGTGTCTTGTTACTGTTTCCATACTATTCTCATTCCCACATTGCAGAATCCGATGAAAACCAAATGGCAAGTATTAATTATGAATTTAAAATAATTATTGTTGGTGATGCTGGTGTAGGAAAAACGTGTTTGGTTGCTAGTTTTCTTGATAATCCCATTCCAACCACCTATGTTCAAACAGAAGGTAAGATGCTTGTTTAAAATGCATGCTAGCACAAGCTTAACACACATTCATTCAGATTGTATTACTTGATATAGAGACTGGTAAATGACCTCTTACTTGCGAACAATCATGTTTTGATTTTTCCAAATTTTTCCAAAAATCATGTTTTGATTTTTCCAAATTCAAATTCGCAACCAAAATATGTATCCCTTTTTAAAACCTGTAGTTATTGTTTTGTAATGATCCTGGCCAGTGTCATCTCATGATGTGCTTAAGCCTAATCTTTTGATGACTTTAAGCATAATGGTAATAAGTATATTTCATTATCCTAAGGCGAAGGAAAGTTGATCTTCTGGTTAGTGCAATCTGTCTGCACCTACTTTCTTTTACTTGAAGGATCTGCCATTTTCTTTCTCCAATCTGTCATTATAAAGATGATATATAGCTGATTAGAAAACTGGTGATGTGATAAGCCAGAGAATCAAATGTTTTTTCAATGAGCTTATAGATCAAGGTTATTGCAAAGAATTGAGCAACAGACTAATCGACACATAAAAATCAGTACAAAGATCAATAATCAATCAATCTTTTGTATATATTTCCTTTCTAGTCAAAATTTGACTGCAGCAAAGTTATAAAACATTTTTGAGATTGGAGAATTAAGTTTTTCTTGTTTTTATGTTTGCTTCACTTTTTAATTAGTCTGCTGCACAAAAGATACACAAATGACACATTAGCCCGCTTATCTGTTTATAATTTTTGTTCTAGAGAAAAGTGTTTGTACACATTGGGTGAAACTGCAAAATAAATCTTTATGTATAAAGCTTTGGTAAGTTCTGATAGGTATTATGTTACAATGTGTTTTGCAGTGGCCTTAACGATTTGATAGTGTCAGCCTTGCTTTTTGAGATTGTTTGGGTGATAACTATCCGATGTCGTAAGGGATCATATCCACGTTCGTTTCAAAAATAATCGTTTCATTTCATATAATATTTTATTTGAAACGATCTCTATACGATTTTGAAACAAATTTATTTAAATTCCAAAAAAATCGTTTCAAATTCGTTTCAATTCGTTTCAAAATAGTTTCAAATCGCTTCATTGAATTGAAAATCGTTTTGTAATCGTTTCCAAATAGTTTCGCATTCTTTCCCAATCGTTTCAAAAAAATTAAAATTAATTCGTTTTAACACTTCGTTAAATTCGTTTCAATTCAAATAGTTTTAAAATCGCTTCTAATATAACACATTACTAATTTCTAAAGAAATTAACTATCAAATTATGTAAATGTCTGCATTCTTCATCATAAAAATAACAAATCGAGATCGTAGAAAGTGAAAAGATTGCAGTGGATCGTTTAAAAACAATCAAAACGGGATCGTAGATAGCGAAAAGATCGCTGTATATCATTTAAAAATCATAAAAACGGCATCATAGAAAGCAAAAAGATCGCCGTAGATCGTTTAAAAATCATGAAAACGGGATCGTAGAAAGCGAAAAGATTGCCGTAGATTGTGTAGATTAAAACTATGAATACGCAATTTTGCTAGTCCTTTCAAAGAAATTAACCTTGCGTAAATTTTTGTGACATCTGTCGAAGTGAGAAAGGAATGTCTAAAAATATTTTCACATAATAAATTCATTACGTTTTTATTTGTTTTTTAATTGCTTTGGGGAAACAATTCGTTTCAGAATTCGTTTCGTAATTCCTTTCAAATTTTGTTTCTATAGATTCGTTTTAAAATAGTTCGAAATCGTTTCCCATTCGCTTCCACTTCGTAACATTTTTGAGCTTATCAAACAAAATAAATTACAATCGTTTCTAAATCGTTTCAAATCGCTTCACGTTCGTTTCATGAAACGATCTGTAAACGATTTTAAAAAATGTTGATACGATCTTGAAAGGATCATGATCGTTTCAATTCGTATAAAATGTGAAACGATGGTGGAGACGGCCCCTTGTAAAGATGTTCGGTTTGTCTGCAGGACCTTGTTACTTTGAAAAAAATTGAATATCCATCATTCTTCAGAGAAAGATTTTAATAAAAGCTTTGAAATATGATAACTTCTAAGATATTTCTGTCTAGCTATGAAACATTGCCCAGTAGTATATAATTGTTTTCTTTGCACTTTTTTAAATAATTAATATCATAAAATGTTTGGCATAGCCATTTTGGAGTAATGTGGAGTAATTTATTTTGGAGTAATTTATGTACCTAGTTATTTACCTTGGAACTTTGGAATATCTCAAAAATGTTACTAAAATAACTTAAACACCCAAAAATGGAAAAAAGAAACTTGAAGTTGTTTAAAAAATTTGGTAGACACACACTGATGTTTTTAGTGTCTATATGTTTTTTTTTCAGGGATTTCTCAGGTGGAGATAACTTTAGAACATTAACAGCAGCACAATATGAAGGAGCTAATGTAGGTGAATATTTTTTTTATTTATACTTATCCTTTGCTTTTTTGGATGAAATATAAGTACGACACCACTGCTGTGCAATATCTAAACTTTTACTGTGTAAATGAAGGTACCCTATTGTGAATATTTATCCTGGTTAATATTACCACAGTGTTTCATGCTATTGCAAAATTTTATTGCTACAGTCTTAGTTATGGGTCAGAAACTAAAAATAATGCAATTATTTGTAGGGTGCGATTATAGCATACAGTATGACAGACACTGAGAGTTATGTGCACATGCAATATTGGCAACAGAATGTTTTAACAGTATGTCCTTTTTTATTGACATCATGACAGAATTATCTATTGTGTAGCCTCTCACATAGGTGGTGGATTCATGAATAACTTAATAAATTACTCAATCTTTTGAAAGTACCTTTTCTTTTTCAAGTGATATTTTTGTTTCAAGAATTTCAAAGATGTTCTGCATTGACATCTAATCACCTGGAAAGTGTTACTTATGTATTCTGTGTAACTGATGCAATAATAATGCTAATAGTAATAATTTGGCTCCATTGTATATACATTGGTTCTTCTGCCTATATATATAAAACAAAAATAATAATAAAAAAAACTCTCTTTATTACAGAAAAATGATTTTTGAACTCCATGTTGATGAAAATTAACTTTATCACACTGTAACTTCCTAATGGTACATTCTTTTTCAAAATAACAAACACCCTTGGAGAACTGAATATCTTGAGAATAATTATATGCTAATTTTGTCTATATTGAAATTCCTGTACCTTCTACCCTAAAAAGTGAAAGCTTTGAATGCCAGTTTATTTTTGTGTTCCCGCGTGTTCCTGGACCTGGTATACGTGCATAATCAATTTTTCGGAAATTTCTTTTACAACACTCACTCAAATCTAACCCAACGATATCGAATATCTTCGTACAAGTTCAGTGAAAACCACTTGAATTGGAAAATGTTCTGACTTTTTGCAACCTTTTCAAATTTTTTTTTTTAAACGAAGATGTTCGATATTAATATATATTAATACTGAAAATATGTAATAACCAGTTTGTTTCAACTTGTGTTCTCAATCTTAATACACCTTTCCTGAATTAGTTTTTGCTTTTTCAAACCAAATGAATGTGATTTTTGAAATCCTTACCTGAAACTTGATAAAATGTGAAATCTTCAGATTCATACAGCAAACAAACAACAATTTTGTGCTAATTGACCTCTGCTTGAAACCAAGGTTTATTAGTACAAATGGAAAATTAAGAAGACTTTGACCGTAACAGTAATACCACCAAAACAGCATTTTCATATGTCGGATTAAGTTAAATATTTATACACACCAATTCAATGATAATGAATACGTTCTGAGAAGTCAAAACATCAAAATTCTAAAATTTTTAAAAACAAGTAATTCGGTAAATGTGTATTAATAAGTAATCATTTTAATGTTCAAATGACCAATTGCAAAAAATACCGTCATATTTCCAGCGTGTTAGAAAAAACATGCATATGTGTGCGCAAATTAAATCCTTTTCAATACACCTATTTTCATATCCATTTTGCTGTAAATAAAAATGAGGCCATACTTTTTAAAATGATGCAAGTGTTGAGTATTTTGTAAACAAACAGGCGCTCGCAGTAAAGCAGTCAAATTTATATTTAACTCATATATTAATATCTGAAAAAACTATCAATTTAACTATCCAAAAATAATTCCAAATTCAAGTAATTTACTTCTAACACCAAGGGTAGATTCAAACCCCAAACCTTCGTTATTTTTTGTGGCTAACTGCAGAAAACCTCCCAAAAACCAATTTACAGGTGCTTCAAAAGTTTAGCTAGCATAGTCATATGTGTCAATAGCTAGCCTGCTATAAAGTTCAGTGAGAGATTTACATCCCTTTAAAATCAGCTGATCACATCCTTTTTTGTGTGTTTCTTATCAAAAAAGTTTCAAACTGCAAATCTCCTTTTGAACCTACATAAACAAGTACGCCACTGTATATATATTTTCTTAAGTATAAATTTAAAGTTTTATATTTTTGGAAAGCATAGCTATATTGTCAGTGTTAGAGAAGTATATATATGAAGCAGTTTTGCAGACACATATATGTAAGCAAGATTGAGAAATGAAAATACATTAACATTTGTAAAAAATGTTATTGGCTTATCGATTGAAGTAGAACGTAAAAATTTTGAATAAAAATAAAAACAACAAGATAAATCGTCACATTCTTTATTCAGAGCTTTCGGTAGAACTTCAACCATTTTCAATGTACAGCCGTTAAATTTTAACAAATTTCATCATTTTTAATTCGCCTGTTCGCATGTCATCTTTTTTCAACTTTAAAGATAGAGTGCCTAAGTCCTTACTTTCAAATGTTGTCTACCATTTTAAGTGTAGTAGCTGCAATGATTCTTATTACAGAAAGACCTGTCGACATTTGAAATTTGCTCAGCCTACAGCAGTTAAGGATCATTTACTCTTTTGTGGAGCATCTCGTTCCCTTGATGATTTTATGGTCATTACATCTGCACATAATAATTTCTTATTATAATTAAAAGAGATTTTAATGATTTATAGAGACAAACCTGTTCTTAACAAAAGCATATCATCATCTCCTTTGTACCTTTTTGATAAGTTTCTATGATGATCTCTCTGGGAATACTGCCTACGAGCGTATGCGGATTCTGATTATTGAATCTGTTTGTGCTTTCACCATATTTGGTCAAAAGAACTTATTTTATTACTTGATTGTAACGTTTTATATAAAATTTGTTAAAATTTATACGGCTGTACATTGAAAATGGTAGAAGTTCTACCGAAAGCTCTGAATAAAGAATGTGACAATTAATCTTGTCGTTTTTATTTTTATTGGCTTATAATTACATTTAAACGTTATTTACATTCAAGCATTCCAATATGTTTTTTATAAATATACAGCTATATGGAAACAATCATTTCATTATAAAGTAGTAGTGATACACATGAAGAAAAAACAATAGCAGATTATTGTTTACATTTATCTTTTGTTGTCATCAATGCCACCATGGATGAAGTTCATAAGCAATGTTTTGCTGTCATAATTTTGAGGGTTGCTTTTATACCAATTTGGCAACAGTTTTAAAACAGAATGAAGATTCAAGTACGTCAGTAAAACAAGTTTTAGCAAACTTTTTTTTTTAAACACATACAAAATCGAAAAGTTCAATTATAATGTAATGTCAAATCTTCTGAATTTTTGTGAAAATAGAATCAAATGTTTTGCCTTTAAAGCATTGTATGTATCATGCATAGTACCATGCATAGCTTACTAGCTATATGCATATAGCTCTTAAAAAAATGACTTCACTAAGCATTTGTATGGCTAGTTGATAAAGCCCATAGAAAAATCCACTCAGGCAGAAGAACAATGGAAAAATAGATTGTGTAAGGTGTTTTGCTGACGTCAGCAGTGCATATACAAAAAAAAATGGCGAAATTTATTTTATTTGTTGCCTGTAATGTGCAGAGGTTCAAATGCCGATCAAAATAATGTATAGGATCATATGTTAAAATAGTGGATAAGGCCCGTGGAGAAATCCACTTAGGCAGAAGGACAATGGAAAAATAGGTTGTTTTAGATGTTTTGCTGACGTCAACAGCGCAGATCCAAAAAGAAAAGTGGCGGAATTTAGTTTATTCTTTGCCCGTAATGTGTAGAGGTTGAAACGTTGATCAAAATAATGTATAGGATCATATGTTTTCGATGAACGTTTAATGAGATATAAGGGTTTAAAATTTTTGATGACGTCGTCAAAGGGCTGCCAAAACACAAAAAAGTTTTTTTAGAAATTTGTATGCCTGTTGCCTTCATTGTACAGATCTTGAAACACTGATCATTGTTTTTCCTTGTTGGTTCTTTCATAAAAAAAGAGAGTACATGCATGGTAAACCAGTATGAAATGATTGACAACAAACTTTTTTTTTTATTCCAGGAAATAAGTAAAATGTCAAAACTAACTTCTGGATTATGCAAAATGCCGGATGTAGCCCTACAGAATAAAGTTTTATATATATGCACCCTTTTGGTTGATCACTGCCTATTCTACGAAATTATTTTCTCAAACATTAATCAATTGTTAACATGATCAACAAAAGTTTTGTTAGTTAAACCGTAGTCATCAGCATGATTAAGTCTTTTTTATCACCATGATTTAAAGTTCGACATTCCAGTGCTGTACGTACAAGTGCAACTCCAATTTCTTTGGACTGGATAAAACATTTGGGCTCAACCAGTATTATTTAGACCCTGTCTACCCTATTTAATCACGAAAATTGCTTTTAATGGTTTTGCAATTGTATCTTAAAATAGATAGTTGTAAAAAATGGCTTATCGCCGTCCCCTAAAATGCCTAAATTCAGAAACTCAAGAACTATGATAATATTGTAATATGTATTGTAACATCTATTTCTTAGTCATATATATCAAGATACAACTGGTGACATACCTCTGTATTATTAAACATAATAGCGGCAGTCTTTAATTGGTATATACGAGTGTACAACCCTGCAGTCCAAAGGTATATCCAATAGATCTTATAAAATGGTAGGCAATATGTAGCTACAGATAGGTCAATATATTTTGAGCTCCATTTCATTAAACCGGTCTAAAACTATGCCATAAAGCGTGCATATTTTGTGAAAATCAAGAATGCAATAACTTGAGTACAAAAATAATTTTTGATACAAAAGTTAAGTGGTTTGTTTTGTGTTTAGCTACCTACCTAGCTATGTATTACTTACATATTTGTGTTCACATAGCAAAAGAATATTAAAGCATTATTTTGTCGGTGCACCTTTTGCCGGTGCAACATTCTTCAATCGTAAATAAACGTTTCGAAAACGGACATTTCATTTTATTCCTTTGGACTACAGCCCAACCGAGGCCATCTTGAATTAAAAATAAGACAAAAATAATGTCATTGTTTTCATATTTTTTATAGCAATGCTTTCGTTCGCCTTTCCCCATTCACAGCCTTTTGAAAGAAAGTTAGACTCTTTTAAAAACCGATTTTAAACGAATCAGATGGAGTACCACTTCTACGATTCATAACGATACCAAAATTTGAGGCCGTTAATCATTTACTTCTTTGCTCAAACCATAAATTACAAAGTTTAAATTATTATTTGTACAAACTTCCTGTGAATCTGATAGTACACTAGTATCCATAAAATTATCCATTGTCTGAAAAAAATTATACATTCTCTTTCCTCAATGTTATTAGCAGCACTAACTACTTGTTCATTTGCTTCAGTTACTAAAGTTGTAAAATCGTTCCCTTCAGAGTGGCAGATAATTGTACCGCTTGCCCAAAATCATGCAAGTCCTTCCTGAGTTTAGTTTTATAGAAGCAGCTACACAACATTTCATAAGAAACATGTTTCTTTCACTACCCACGACACCTCTCACACTTTTTTTAACACAGGACTTTATGTTTTGTCGCGTCCCCTGCTTGATTGTCAACAGATATTGTTCCATCAACAATATATTTATAAAGATGTGCTTTGAGAGATGGCTGGTAATTTTTCCATAGCTAGCTAAATGTTCTCCTCCTTCCTAATACTAAACTGGCTTTTGCGGTCAACGCTATAGTGCAAAGTTGTAGAGATAAATCCTTAACTTTGTTGTATTACGGAGCAAAAGATCGACTTTGTTACAAATATTATTATCTCCATAGTAAAGTGCGCATTCTGTTTTGTTTACCTTTTGCATCTAATCAGACGATATTTCCTTTACTACAAAGACCAGAATACATTGGAACTCGCCTCTTTATGGGATCGGGCTATTCGGCTAATAAAGTTTTTGATAAGGCAACAGCCAGACTTTTAAGTTGTTCTGATTTTTAAATTATTTTTCTGTTTTATCTTAGCCTTTTATTTTGATTTGTCAGTTTTTTGTTTTTTTTCTCACTCAATTGTGTGACTATGATTACTTTTACTATACTTAATTTTTTGGTTGAATTACTGCGTCGTCCATTACCATTTTTTTTTTTAACATACATTTGGTTTAACTCTTGGTTACTTACTATTTTCTATTACGGACAGTACAATATGTTGTTTTTAAACTGTTAGTTTTAGGTTGTTGTTTTTTTCTTCTCTTTTTCTTGTTTATTCACTTTGTTTTATTTATTTATTTATTTATTTTTCTTCCGTGACGCTTCAATTTATTCCTTAATTTGCATTATGTTTTCCTAAATTGTTTTTTAAATGAAAATACTACTTCGGGCATCATTCAAACAGATATTTCCGATCATTTCCCTATATTATTTACAACGAAAACTATAAACTGTAACACTTTAAAAGATAAATCTACAATCATCCACAAAAGGATGTTTAATGACCAAACCATAAGGGACTTCACTCAAACACTACAAAACACGGATTGGACAGATGTAATAAATGCTAAAGATGCCAATAAATCCTACGAAGCATTTTTAAGAATATACTCACATCACTATAACTATTTTTTTCCTCTAAAGAAGATTACAATAAAAACTAAAAACATCCTTTCTCCTTGGATGTCTGAAGGTCTAATAAAATCTTCAGAACTTAAACAAAAACTCTAAACTTCTATGCTAGAATGCTAACAAAATACAGAAATGACATTAAAAACACATGGTCTGTGATAAAAGAAATTATAGGCAAAAAACAACAACGCAATAAGTGTTTTCCTGACAAGTTGTTTGTAAATGGTGAACTGCTGTGTGGTGATAGAGAAATTGGTGCTGCCTTTAACGATTTTTTGGTGAATGTAGGACCACAGCTTTAGTAATGTTGTCATAGATTCTTTTTCAGCTATTGAAAATGTGCTTTACAATGTTTTTAAAAAATCAATATCACAAGGGATATTTCCTGACGAACTAAAACAAGCAAAAGTGATTCCAATATTTAAATCAGGTAATTCAGAAACGATGTCAAACTACAGGCCTATTTCCATTCTACCCGTATTCTCAAAGATTCTTGAAAAAATTATGCACAACAGAGTTTTTCGCTTCTTCACCGAGAATTCTATCTTTTGTAAGAAACAATTTGGATTTAGAAACAGACACTCCACAGAACATGCGATAATGCAACTTGTGGAGGACATTCATCAATCTTTTAGTGATGGAAAATTTACTTTGGGTATTTTTATTGACCTATCTAAGGCTTTTGATACTGTTGATCACAACATATTATTAGGTAAACTAAATGCGTATGGAATAAGTGGGGTAACATTAAAATGGTTTAAAAGTTATCTGAGTGAACGAACTCAATACATAGATATTGGCAGTGACAAAAAAACTAATAAGCTAACAATTAAATGTGGTGTTCCACAAGGTTCAATTCTTGGGCCACTCTTATTTTTAATATATGTTAATGATCTAAGCAATTGTTCTGAAATCCTAAATTCCATTATGTTTGCAGATGACACTAATTTGTTTTACTCCCATAAATGTATTAATACTCTTTATAAAACTGTAAATACCGAGTTAAACAAATTATCGGCCTGGTTCTCTGCTAATAAATTATCACTAAATATAAAAAAAACAAAGTATATATTATTCCACACACCACAAAGAAGAAAGGACTTGCCTATTGCCCTACCTAAACTAGAAATAGAAGGAAATCAAATTTCACGGGAGATATCCACTAAATTCTTAGGTGTGATACTTGATGAAAATTTAAAGTGGCACCAACACATATCTATGGTAAATTTAAAAGTTTCAAAATCTATTGGCATCCTTTACAAATCACGTAACTTTCTAAACAGACAATCTCTAATACAATTGTATTACTCTTTTATACATAGTCATATTAATTACGCTAACATAGTTTGGGGTAGCACTAATAAAACTAAAATACAGTCACTTTACCTTCATCAAAAACATGCTGCAAGAATAATCACTTTTAAAGATAGGCTGACTCATTCCAGACCATTACTTCAGTCAATGAAAGCCTTGAATGTATTTCAACTAAATATCTTTCAAACGCTTTGTTTCATGTACAAAGCAAAAAATAATGACACACCTGAAGTATTTACTAACACCTTTCGCATTTCTCATAACAAATACACAACAAGATCTGCAGGTCAATACTATCCACCATTTAGGAAAACTAAAAACAGTCAATTTTCCATTTCGTACCGCGGACCACACATTTGGAATAGCTTTAACAAAATTAAGAAGTCAATTTTTGTATCTACTTCGGAGAACATATTTCGATGTAAATTGAAAAATCTACTTTTATTTGAATTTGAGAGCGAAACGTCTTTTTTCTAAATTGAATTCTTTTTCTTTAATTTTAATTTCATTCTCATTTTTTTAATTTCATTATACTTTTGTTATTTATACATAGCTATATTGATTAGGATATATTTGTTGTTAATAAACTTGTTTGTAACGTTAAACAGTAAATAGCTACCTTCTCACAAACAGGCACCGCGGAACTACGCTTTGCGTAGAAATAACAGGTTCTCGATGATAAGACTACTTTTATCTTCTGCGATTCACCTGGCCTAGTAAGGAAAGTTGCAATTAATCCGTAGTATTGTATGTATATGTTACGTATATTATATATGTATATATGTATTATAATGTTACGTATCTTATATAAGTCTATGGAAACTTTTACATACATACATACATACATACATACATACATACATACATACATACATACATACATACATACATACATACATACATACATACATACATACATACATACATACATACATACATACATACATACATACATACATACATACATACATACATACATACATACATACATACATACATACATACATACATACATACATACATACATACATACATACATACATACATACATACATACATACATACATACATACATACATACATACATACATACATACATACATACATACATACATACATACATACATACATACATACATACATACATACATACATACATACATACATACATACATACATACATACATACATACATACATACATACATACATACATACATACATACATACATACATACATACATACATACATACATACATACATACATACATACATACATACATACATACATACATACATACATACATACATACATACATACATACATACATACATACATACATACATACATACATACATACATACATACATACATACATACATACATACATACATACATACATACATACATACATACATACATACATACATACATACATACATACATACATACATACATACATACATACATACATACATACATACATACATACATACATACATACATACATACATACATACATACATACATACATACATACATACATACATACATACATACATACATACATACATACATACATACATACATACATACATACATACATACATACATACATACATACATACATACATACATACATACATACATACATACATACATACATACATACATACATACATACATACATACATACATACATACATACATACATACATACATACATACATACATACATACATACATACATACATACATACATACATACATACATACATACATACATACATACATACATACATACATTCTCATGTTCATTTTGTTTTTATTTCTAATTGAATTTGTATTTACATTTGCATATACATTACAAACTTGTGCACAATTTTTCTTGTTTTTTTCCCAGTATATACCAAAGGCAGATGCAGAGAATTTGAAGATGTTAGTGGTCGGTTTGAAAAGCGACAGTATCAGAGTTTGTATCGACGAAGACAAAGCTAGAAACGTAGGCTTGATTTTTGTTTCATTTATGAAAAGTTGTTGCTTTGAAAAATTGATGTAGTCTTGTTTTGTCTTAGAAAGCGGAAGCAATAGGTTGTAAACACTACACAGCAACGTATAAAAACAGAAGCACAGTAAAAGAGGTAAAAAGAAGACTTTGTAATCATCATGTCTGTACCAATCACGTGCAGCTCTCTGTTTCCTGTAATTATTTGAAAAATTGCCCCGGCTTACATAAGCGCGTTTCCCGACAGCTAAAAATTTCAATAAGCGACCGGACTCGAATGAGCCAGGTAGAGGGACCGGACTCGAATGAGCCAGGTAGAGGGGCGCTCATTTATGTAGTGCGTGAAAATGACGAAAGAAGTGTTTTTTTCAGTCATATTATTCGTTTTTTCTCTTTTGTATTGAATTTTGTTTATTGAATATAGTATGTGGTATACTTCTGAGCGCCCTAACTTGAATGAGCGCCGCCCTCGAACGAGCGCCTCTCCTGAAGGATATGAGTAAATGAGCGCCCCGGCTCATTTGGATAATACCGTTTAATCACATTTAATCACGTGTAGCTATCTCTCTGTCAATCACGTGCAGCTCTCACTGTGTCAATCAAGCCTCTCCTGAAGGATACGAGTAAATGAGCGTCCCGGCTTATTCGGATAATCACCTCACTGTGTCAATTTTCGAACTTTCAGGTTTTCAACGAGCTACTGGTACAAATGATCGACGAGGCAAAGGTAAGCTGTAGTTTACAAGCACAGTTTTTGCAAGATAAGCAGTCTTGCAGAATTAAAGTAATGAAACGAGGAAAGCTAAAATGAATATTCTATGAAACTAATGGTGTCATTAACAAGATACAGGGGAAAAAAAACTTTTCGTGTTCCTTTCACATTTTTGTTTTAGAGAAATGAAAAAGAAAACCAGTTAAAAAACGCTTCTTCTCCGCTTCTTCAAAACAGCAACGCAAAAGAATATAACAGTATAGCTTCAAAAGAAGAAACGCCGCCCCCGCCAAGCATCTGTAGTTGTCTCATACTGTAGCATATTGGCCGTGTTTACAATACTTGGAATAATTTAAGAGAATTATAATATATGCCTTTTACCTTAACGACATAAATTTGCGCTACATAAATTTGGGCGATTATGGTATCAAAAAAGCTTTAAATTTCAGGATTCGCAGAGTTGATTTTCCATGCGCGAAAAGGCAACGATCGCAAACATGTCATTAAGTTGGTTAACTTCGACAGTCTACAGTGAAGGGATTTTTATTTCCAATAGATTCCTTTATTTTTGTTTCGTGTTCTGTCAAAAAAACAACATTGTATTCACCTTTTTGATTTGTTGGATGAACCTGATGGAAATTACCTTTCGTTACCTTAACTTTGGTACAAAAAAATTATTTTATTTTATATACAAATTTTATCTCTAATTCATAGTTTAAATGTATAATTTTTGCGCTAACTTTATATTTATATCACGTATCAGTTTTTTTACGTGTTTTGTTCTTGGTTGATAAATTAGTTGATTATTAGTTGATAAAAAACTTGATTCGAGCATTTCATGCAAATTTCAGCCGAGGCTGTGCTTATTTTCTCACTATTTTTAAGACCTAAATGTTCTTTTTGTGTTGTTCTGAAAAATAGGGAAATATATGGTCAAATGTACAGATTATGATAAATACTTATTGTAAAAATCTGTAAAAAGAAAGAAAAACTGTTTGGAAGTTATTGTGTTTTAGTAATTTTAGATGTAGGCCCTTTTAAAAAGCGTGTATTTTTTCAATTCTCAAAAGTTTTTATCTAACTCGTATAGTTGTCTGTCTCACAATGGGATTTTGAGCGCCACCCGTGTTTGACGTTGGTTCGAACCCACCTGGGTCATTTTTTTTTAGGATTTTATCGGAAAGTCGCGAATTTTTTTTTATTCCGAGGCTTAATAATGTGTTTCCCGAAACATAAAGCAAAAAAAAATAGAAAAAGAAAAGAAAAAAATTATAGTCGCTTCCAACTACCGACCACTGCGGCAGTAATTGAAAGTGTTTATTTTCAAATCATATCAACAAATTTACAACGTTTTGGCACTAAAAGTCGCGTGTGTATTGCTTGGTTGTTGCTTTTTCTATAGCTTGTGCCGTAGGAAGGAACAAAGTTTGGTTTAAAGGCGCGTAATCACCTTGTTGGCAAAGGTCCCTATTTTATTGTAAAAATTGAAAGATATAGATGAAAAACACCCTGGCAATTTGATTGAAAAATGAAGATCAGAACATGTTTAATATAATTATGTATTTGTTATCATAGTAGTTATCTTAGTAGATTTTAGGATTTAGACAGCAATATATTTTTTTCTCTCGCTTAAAATTTATTTTATGGCTGCCAGAAAATAATTTTTTGTTCGCCTCTTCTTTAAGAAATTAAAGTACCATTATTTCCAGTTCTAGTAACTTGAAGACTTTTCAGGGAAGTCATAACTCGTCCTGAACTTTACGCGCCCTTAAAGTAGCACGCGCTAGTCAAAGGAATCTCATAGCCTAGCCCTGTGATCAAACCCAACTGAATTACACTTAACTTTCTTCGATACGCAAAGTCTAATTGTTAATAGCGAAGAGTAAAATGTGTCTGGCCAGCTGCATGTACAAAAACTTCCGTATTAAAATATGGGAAAAAATGTAACGTCATCGGTTTCTATCTCGCGGTAACGTTACCACTTATCTAATTATACACACGGTGTTAAAACTATTGAGCCAGAGATTCGATACCTGCAGGACTTGCAGTCCTAAAGTATCAGCGTGACATTTATGAGCAGTTTCAAAGTTACGGAAGTGCAGTAGCACGAATTGTAAACATTGGACGTCATCTTTGCTTGCTCAAAATTGATTATGACTGTTAACGTCTGTGTCTTGCGAGCTAGTTTACGTATATCATACGTCTCATTTGCTTTTTGCGACAAAAACTGTATAGTTAAACTTACATCATACAGCAAACATCCTTGATTTTTACTTCGGCAGCGGAAATTTATCAGGAACAGGCGAAATGACTGTCAAAGATTCGTAACAAAACCTTTACGTAGCCGATACTTTATAATAGAAGATTCTCTCTATAGCCCCGCTATAGAGAGAATCTTCTATTCAAGGTCCCAATTTACAGCACTACAAAGAAATGACTCTATACTTTTCTTGAGACAATGGTTTACATTTTCGTTTAAGTTTTCTTCCGCCTTCGTTATTTAATTTTTAGCCAGTTCGCAAATCTATTGAATGAACGATAGCATATATTTTTAGCTATTTTCCCCCGAACCAACCTCTTGCCACGGTCAATATCACCATGTCTTAACATCCGAGAAGATTATGCTAGCTATAATCGCTTAGCATTTGAAAAATCCACAAATTCATCCGTGGTACATATGTCGAATTTGCTATTTGGTGTATAAATATTTTGTGTGTTTGTTGCACGTTTTTTCTCTCTTGCGGACAGACAGGCGACGGATGTTATATTGATTTGACACAACCTCTCTTTATAATAGCGGACACTTTTCTTCTAGCTCAAAATGGTGTCCGCTCTAAAAAGATTTCACTCTATTTATAACTTTCATTCACGAAATTTTATGCTGTAAAGTAAGAGATTTACAGACTGCGATTCAATGCGGACAAATGATACGACGGACGCGATCAGCGTGATACATATAGGGCACGCTCGGGCAACTTACGGCGCGTCTTCAATTTTTTCGGGAGTAGCACGTGTATACCGCGTTTCTTCAAAATAACTTACTGCGTTTTGCTGTTGACGTTCTTTTATGACGTAGTCTTTTTGTGACTGCATACATCGCTGATACGCCAATACTTTTTAAAGTTGGGAGAAGAAGGCAGGAAGGCTTTATGAATGTCTTTTTGCGTTGACAGAAATGTTTGAGAGGTATTTGTGATGACACAGAGAAAACAAGGTTTGACACATTTTTTATTGTATATATTTGAACTTTTCTAGCTAGCTAGCTATAGCTAAATATTCTTATAAATAGTATATATATAAATATAAACAGTAATATAAGCAGTAATAAAAAAAAGTCAGTCAAAAAATACAAACTTTATGTATATAGGTCTTAGATCACTGCAGATTAGCTAGCTAAATATTTGTGGGTGCAAATCCTGCCTCTGTACAAAAGAATAGCTTAATTAGAAAAGCAGTTTAGCTAGTATTCTCTTGCATTAGTAGGGTGCGGATATATGCACCACATAATGGACCTTATAGGTAAAAGTTTTTGAGAGCTTTTAGGAAAAATTGTGTTATTTTATTCCAAAAGTCATCTGACAGTCAGGGAAAACTGCTAACTAAGAGTGTACTGCTAATTAGGAGAATCTCTAAATTAGGCGTAAGACGGTAGACTAATTAAGCACAACGGCGCCTATTTAGGATAAATTAATTTTTTAAGGGCCTAGTTCAACCCCTTTAGTGCAAAATCGAACCACCAAATGAATTATTTTACCTTCGTAAATAAGGCCAGGGTCTGTAATAACGCAATGTGAAAAAAACGCGGGAGCGATTAGTTGTTTTGACAGATTTTGTGCTATGCGCGCCTAGTTAGGCGGCACATGCTGTCTTAGCCATAAATTCAAAATGGTGTATCCGCCAAATTAGGATTATATCTGCCAAATTTGGATTAAATCACAAAATGGTTATTTATTGATTTCGGCTCCCGCAAAATTTGTTGATTTTCTTAACACAAGACTGTTCATCGGTTTCTCAGAGCGTGCAACCTTGGAAAGGCACGCTGTTTTGGCTTATCTGGGCTTATTTTATGTTTATGTTTTTCTGCAGCTTAATTAGGCGCCCTTTAACCAAATTAAGCTGGTTCATGCTCCAAATTAGGAGTAGTATGTCAAATTAGCAGTACACTCTTAGTTAGCAGTTTTCCCTGACTGTCTGAACTTGTTTCATGTGTGGATGTCTGAAAATCCCTTAGTGGTAATTTTTTTTAAGTTTATCGCAAAATAAATTAAATTATGGAGACAAATCAAGCATATAACTAGCTAGTAAAGTATATATATATACAAAAGCTATTTAACAAAGCTATTAAAAATAATATGTATATACACAAGTTTTAATGTTTACGTTTTACCAGGAGTATTGCGCATGTGCGGAAGAAATTTAAAAAATCAACAGGCAATAAAATGTGGATTGTCGGTTTGTGATATTTGAACTTTTTTTAAAAGTATTGTCGCCAAAATTTTTAAATTGCTGATTCACCAAAAAAAAGTAGCAGTGGTTAAAAATACTGAAAAAACAAACACTTTATATGTTTTCCATCGGTCTAAAAATTTCTAAGCAATGTTATTTATTTTAAAATGTTTTTGTACAGTGCCGATCGCGAGTAAAGCTACACATTTTCAAGAGTAAGAGTACAAAAATAAAACAGTGAGAGTGCGAGTAATTCACTCCCGAGTACAACGCGAGTACAACTAAAATGATAATTACTCGCATTTTTGTTAATCATACTCTCAATGATTAATTATATTTTTACTCGCGAGTGTACTCACGTAAGTACAGTTTTTAAAGTCAAAGTAATACGCGCGTGAACACATTTAATTTTTTTGCGAGAGATATTAAATTGTAAACTTTAAAAAAATTAAGTTAAAAAAATTAAACTTTTCTTGCGAGAGATATTAAGGATACGGTAACCCCCTGAGACACATACTCAGTACATTAACCCTAACAAATATATATATTCTGAAAGCCAAATAAATTATCTCTAGAGTGATGATAAAATATTTCCATAAAAAAAATCCAAAAAATCTCTCCTTTTTTTT
>JASGCC010003524.1:0-23595 GCA_030067915.1 Hydractinia echinata | reverse complement strand
CCACAGCGCCCAGTGTAATTGCTGAGTTCAGCAATCATGTCAAATTAAGAAGAATGTTATTTCTTGGAGTCAATTGTCTCATTTATCACATTTATAAGATCAAAGTCCAAATCAGTTCAATTAGTCCCACAGTCAATCGTATCACTGTTAAAAGCGATGCAACCTAGTAATATCAGAAAAATTAGCTAAATACATGTTGGTACGAATATGTGACGCAACCGTTGTAACTCAACGGACTGATACCGTTAGAAAGTCAATGAAATGTAGTTTTTGAAACTGTCTCTATTTCTTCAGCGCGAGCTAACGGCTAGGATTATCCACAGTAAAAATGACTTATTTATCTATTTTTAAATAAGCGCTACACAGCGCCCAGTGTAATTGCTGAGTTCCAGCAATCATGTCAATTAAAAGAATGTTATTTCTTGGAGTCCAATTGCCTTCATTTATCACATTTTATAAGGTCAAAGTCCAAAATCAGTTCAATTAAGTCCCACAGTCAATCGTTTCACTGTTAAAAGCGATGCAACCTAGTAATATCAGAAAATATAGCTAAATACATGTTGGTACGAATATGTGACGCAACCGTTGTAACTCAAACGGACTGATACCGTTAGAAAGTCAATGAAATGTAGTTTTTGAAACTGTCTCTATTTCTTCAGCGCGCGCTAACGGCTAGGATTGGTCCCACAGTAAAAATGACTTATTTATCTAATTTTTAATAAAGCGCTACCACAGCGGCCCAGTGTAATTGCTGAGTTCCAGCAATCATGTCAAATTAAGAGAATGTTTATTTCTTGGAGTACAATTGTCTCATTTATCACATTTATAAGGTCAAAGTCCAAAATCAGTTCAATTAAGTCCCACAGTCAATCGTTTTCACTGTTAAAAGCGATGCAACCTAGTAATATCAGAAAAATACGCTAAATACATGTTGGTACGAATATGTGACGCAACCGTTGTAACTCAAACGGACTGATACCGTTAGAAAGTCAATGAAATGTAGTTTTTGAAACTGTCTCTATTTCTTCAGCGCGCGCTAACGGCTAGGATTGGTCCCACAGTAAAAAATGACTTATTATCTAAATTTTTAATAAAGCGCTACCACAGCGCCCAGTGTAATCTGCTGAGTTCCAGCAATCATGTCAAATTAAGAAGAATGTTATTTTCTGGAGTCCAATTGTCTCATTTATCACATTTATAAGGTCAAAGTCCAAAATCAGTTCAATTAAGTCCCACAGTCAATCGTTTCACTGTTAAAGCGATGCAACCTAGTAATATCAGAAAAATATAGCTAATACATGTTGGTACGAATATGTGACGCAACCGTTGTAACTCAAACGGACTGATACCGTTAGAAAGTCAATGAAATGTAGTTTTTGAAACTGTCTCTATTTCTTCAGCGCGCGCTAACGGCTAGGATTGGTCCACAGTAAAAAATGACTTATTTATCTAAATTTTTAAATAAAGCGCTACCACAGCGCCCAGTGTAATTGCTGAGTTCCAGCAATCATGTCAAATTAAGAAGAATGTTATTTCTTGGAGTACAATTGTCTCATTTATCACATTTATAAGGTCAAAGTCCAAATCAGTTCAATTAAGTCCCACAGTCAATCGTTTCACTGTTAAAAGCGATGCAACCTAGTAATATCAGAAAAATATAGCTAAATACATGTTGGTACGAATATGTGACGCAACCGTTGTAACTCAAACGGACTGATACCGTTAGAAAGTCAATGAAATGTAGTTTTTGAAACTGTCTCTATTTCTTCAGCGCGCGCTAACGGCTAGGATTGGTCCCACAGTAAAAAATGACTTATTTATCTAAATTTTTAAATAAAGCGCTACCACAGCGCCCAGTGTAATTGCTGAGTTCCAGCAATCATGTCAAATTAAGAAGAATGTTATTTCTTGGAGTCAATTGTCTCATTTATCACATTTATAAGGTCAAAGTCCAAATCAGTTCAATTAAGTCCCACAGTCAATCGTTTCACTGTTAAAAGCGGATGCAACCTAGTAATATCAGAAAAATATGCTAAATACATGTTGGTACGAATATGTGACGCAACCGTTGTAACTCAAACGGACTGATACCGTTAGAAAGTCAATGAAATGTAGTTTTTGAAACTGTCTCTAATTTCTTCAGCGCGCGCTAACGGCTAGGATTGGTCCACAGTAAAAAATGACTTATTTATCTAAATTTTTAAATAAAGCGCTACCACAGCGCCCAGTGTAATTGCTGAGTTCAGCAATCATGTCAAATTAAGAAGAATGTTATTTCTTGGAGTCCAATTGTCTCATTTATCACATTTATAAGGTCAAAGTCCAAAATCAGTCAATTAAGTCCCACAGTCAATCGTTTCACTGTTAAAAGCGGATGCAACCTAGTAATATCAGAAAAATATAGCTAAATACATGTTGGTACGAATATGTGACGCAACCGTTGTAACTCAAACGGACTGATACCGTTAGAAAGTCAATGAAATGTAGTTTTTGAAACTGTCTCTATTTCTTCAGCGCGCGCTAACGGCTAGGATTGGTCCCACAGTAAAAAATGACTTATTTATCTAAATTTTTAAATAAAGCGCTACCACAGCGCCCAGTGTAATTGCTGAGTTCCAGCAATCATGTCAAATTAAGAAGAATGTTATTTCTTGGAGTACAATTGTCTCATTTATCACATTTATAAGATCAAAGTCCAAAATCAGTTCAATTAAGTCCCACAGTCAATCGTTTCACTGTTAAAAGCGATGCAACCTAGTAATATCAGAAAAATATAGCTAAATACATGTTGGTACGAATATGTGACGCAACCGTTGTAACTCAAACGGACTGATACCGTTAGAAAGTCAATGAAATGTAGTTTTTGAAACTGTCTCTATTTCTTCAGCGCGCGCTAACGGCTAGGATTGGTCCCACAGTAAAAAATGACTTATTTATCTAAATTTTTAAATAAAGCGCTACCACAGCGCCCAGTGTAATTGCTGAGTTCCAGCAATCATGTCAAATTAAGAAGAATGTTATTTCTTGGAGTACAATTGTCTCATTTATCACATTTATAAGATCAAAGTCCAAAATCAGTTCAATTAAGTCCCACAGTCAATCGTTTCACTGTTAAAAGCGATGCAACCTAGTAATATCAGAAAAATATAGCTAAATACATGTTGGTACGAATATGTGACGCAACCGTTGTAACTCAAACGGACTGATACCGTTAGAAAGTCAATGAAATGTAGTTTTTGAAACTGTCTCTATTTCTTCAGCGCGCGCTAACGGCTAGGATTGGTCCCACAGTAAAAAATGACTTATTTATCTAAATTTTTAAATAAAGCGCTACCACAGCGCCCAGTGTAATTGCTGAGTTCCAGCAATCATGTCAAATTAAGAAGAATGTTATTTCTTGGAGTCAATTGTCTCATTTATCACATTTATAAGGTCAAAGTCCAAAATCAGTTCAATTAAGTCCCACAGTCAATCGTTTCACTGTTAAAAGCGATGCAACCTAGTAATATCAGAAAAATATAGCTAAATACATGTTGGTACGAATATGTGACGCAACCGTTGTAACTCAAACGGACTGATACCGTTAGAAAGTCAATGAAATGTAGTTTTTGAAACTGTCTCTATTTCTTCAGCGCGCGCTAACGGCTAGGATTGGTCCCACAGTAAAAAATGACTTATTTATCTAAATTTTTAAATAAAGCGCTACCACAGCGCCCAGTGTAATTGCTGAGTTCCAGCAATCATGTCAAATTAAGAAGAATGTTATTTCTTGGAGTCCAATTGTCTCATTTATCACATTTATAAGGTCAAAGTCCAAATCAGTTCAATTAAGTCCCACAGTCAATCGTTTCACTGTTAAAAGCGATGCAACCTAGTAATATCAGAAAAATATAGCTAAATACATGTTGGTACGAATATGTGACGCAACCGTTGTAACTCAAACGGACTGATACCGTTAGAAAGTCAATGAAATGTAGTTTTTGAAACTGTCTCTATTTCTTCAGCGCGCGCTAACGGCTAGGATTGGTCCCACAGTAAAAAATGACTTATTTATCTAAATTTTTAAATAAAGCGCTACCACAGCGCCCAGTGTAATTGCTGAGTTCCAGCAATCATGTCAAATTAAGAAGAATGTTATTTCTTGGAGTCCAATTGTCTCATTTATCACATTTATAAGATCAAAGTCCAAAATCAGTTCAATTAAGTCCCACAGTCAATCGTTTCACTGTTAAAAGCGATGCAACCTAGTAATATCAGAAAAATATCGCTAAATACATGTTGGTACGAATATGTGACGCAACCGTTGTAACTCAAACGGACTGATACCGTTAGAAAGTCAATGAAATGTAGTTTTTGAAACTGTCTCTATTTCTTCAGCGCGCGCTAACGGCTAGGATTGGTCCCACAGTAAAAAATGACTTATTTATCTAAATTTTTAAATAAAGCGCTACCACAGCGCCCAGTGTAATTGCTGAGTTCCAGCAATCATGTCAAATTAAGAAGAATGTTATTTCTTGGAGTACAATTGTCTCATTTATCACATTTATAAGATCAAAGTCCAAAATCAGTTCAATTAAGTCCCACAGTCAATCGTTTCACTGTTAAAAGCGATGCAACCTAGTAATATCAGAAAAATATCGCTAAATACATGTTGGTACGAATATGTGACGCAACCGTTGTAACTCAAACGGACTGATACCGTTAGAAAGTCAATGAAATGTAGTTTTTGAAACTGTCTCTATTTCTTCAGCGCGCGCTAACGGCTAGGATTGGTCCCACAGTAAAAATGACTTATTTATCTAAATTTTTAAATAAAGCGCTACCACAGCGCCCAGTGTAATTGCTGAGTTCCAGCAATCATGTCAAATTAAGAAGAATGTTATTTCTGGAGTTCAATTGTCTCATTTATCACATTTATAAGGTCAAAGTCCAAAATCAGTTCAATTAAGTCCCACAGTCAATCGTTTCACTGTTAAAAGCGATGCAACCTAGTAATATCAGAAAAATATAGCTAAATACATGTTGGTACGAATATGTGACGCAACCGTTGTAACTCAAACGGACTGATACCGTTAGAAAGTCAATGAAATGTAGTTTTTGAAACTGTCTCTATTTCTTCAGCGCGCGCTAACGGCTAGGATTGGTCCCACAGTAAAAAATGACTTATTTATCTAAATTTTTAAATAAAGCGCTACCACAGCGCCCAGTGTAATTGCTGAGTTCCAGCAATCATGTCAAATTAAGAAGAATGTTATTTCTTGGAGTACAATTGTCTCATTTATCACATTTATAAGGTCAAAGTCCAAAATCAGTTCAATTAAGTCCCACAGTCAATCGTTTCACTGTTAAAAGCGATGCAACCTAGTAATATCAGAAAAATATAGCTAAATACATGTTGGTACGAATATGTGACGCAACCGTTGTAACTCAAACGGACTGATACCGTTAGAAAGTCAATGAAATGTAGTTTTTGAAACTGTCTCTATTTCTTCAGCGCGCGCTAACGGCTAGGATTGGTCCCACAGTAAAAAATGACTTATTTATCTAAATTTTTAAATAAAGCGCTACCACAGCGCCCAGTGTAATTGCTGAGTTCCAGCAATCATGTCAAATTAAGAAGAATGTTATTTCTTGGAGTACAATTGTCTCATTTATCACATTTATAAGGTCAAAGTCCAAAATCAGTTCAATTAAGTCCCACAGTCAATCGTTTCACTGTTAAAAGCGATGCAACCTAGTAATATCAGAAAAATATAGCTAAATACATGTTGGTACGAATATGTGACGCAACCGTTGTAACTCAAACGGACTGATACCGTTAGAAAGTCAATGAAATGTAGTTTTTGAAACTGTCTCTATTTCTTCAGCGCGCGCTAACGGCTAGGATTGGTCCCACAGTAAAAAATGACTTATTTATCTAAATTTTTAAATAAAGCGCTACCACAGCGCCCAGTGTAATTGCTGAGTTCCAGCAATCATGTCAAATTAAGAAGAATGTTATTTCTTGGAGTCAATTGTCTCATTTATCACATTTATAAGGTCAAAGTCCAAAATCAGTTCAATTAAGTCCCACAGTCAATCGTTTCACTGTTAAAAGCGATGCAACCTAGTAATATCAGAAAAATATAGCTAAATACATGTTGGTACGAATATGTGACGCAACCGTTGTAACTCAAACGGACTGATACCGTTAGAAAGTCAATGAAATGTAGTTTTTGAAACTGTCTCTATTTCTTCAGCGCGCGCTAACGGCTAGGATTGGTCCCACAGTAAAAAATGACTTATTTATCTAAATTTTTAAATAAAGCGCTACCACAGCGCCCAGTGTAATTGCTGAGTTCCAGCAATCATGTCAAATTAAGAAGAATGTTATTTCTTGGAGTCAATTGTCTCATTTATCACATTTATAAGGTCAAAGTCCAAAATCAGTTCAATTAAGTCCCACAGTCAATCGTTTCACTGTTAAAAGCGATGCAACCTAGTAATATCAGAAAAATATAGCTAAATACATGTTGGTACGAATATGTGACGCAACCGTTGTAACTCAAACGGACTGATACCGTTAGAAAGTCAATGAAATGTAGTTTTTGAAACTGTCTCTATTTCTTCAGCGCGCGCTAACGGCTAGGATTGGTCCCACAGTAAAAAATGACTTATTTATCTAAATTTTTAAATAAAGCGCTACCACAGCGCCCAGTGTAATTGCTGAGTTCCAGCAATCATGTCAAATTAAGAAGAATGTTATTTCTTGGAGTACAATTGTCTCATTTATCACATTTATAAGGTCAAAGTCCAAAATCAGTTCAATTAAGTCCCACAGTCAATCGTTTCACTGTTAAAAGCGATGCAACCTAGTAATATCAGAAAAATATAGCTAAATACATGTTGGTACGAATATGTGACGCAACCGTTGTAACTCAAACGGACTGATACCGTTAGAAAGTCAATGAAATGTAGTTTTTGAAACTGTCTCTATTTCTTCAGCGCGCGCTAACGGCTAGGATTGGTCCCACAGTAAAAAATGACTTATTTATCTAAATTTTTAAATAAAGCGCTACCACAGCGCCCAGTGTAATTGCTGAGTTCCAGCAATCATGTCAAATTAAGAAGAATGTTATTTCTTGGAGTACAATTGTCTCATTTATCACATTTATAAGGTCAAAGTCCAAAATCAGTTCAATTAAGTCCCACAGTCAATCGTTTCACTGTTAAAAGCGATGCAACCTAGTAATATCAGAAAAATATAGCTAAATACATGTTGGTACGAATATGTGACGCAACCGTTGTAACTCAAACGGACTGATACCGTTAGAAAGTCAATGAAATGTAGTTTTTGAAACTGTCTCTATTTCTTCAGCGCGCGCTAACGGCTAGGATTGGTCCCACAGTAAAAAATGACTTATTTATCTAAATTTTTAAATAAAGCGCTACCACAGCGCCCAGTGTAATTGCTGAGTTCCAGCAATCATGTCAAATTAAGAAGAATGTTATTTCTTGGAGTCAATTGTCTCATTTATCACATTTATAAGGTCAAAGTCCAAAATCAGTTCAATTAAGTCCCACAGTCAATCGTTTCACTGTTAAAAGCGATGCAACCTAGTAATATCAGAAAAATATAGCTAAATACATGTTGGTACGAATATGTGACGCAACCGTTGTAACTCAAACGGACTGATACCGTTAGAAAGTCAATGAAATGTAGTTTTTGAAACTGTCTCTATTTCTTCAGCGCGCGCTAACGGCTAGGATTGGTCCCACAGTAAAAAATGACTTATTTATCTAAATTTTTAAATAAAGCGCTACCACAGCGCCCAGTGTAATTGCTGAGTTCCAGCAATCATGTCAAATTAAGAAGAATGTTATTTCTTGGAGTACAATTGTCTCATTTATCACATTTATAAGGTCAAAGTCCAAAATCAGTTCAATTAAGTCCCACAGTCAATCGTTTCACTGTTAAAAGCGATGCAACCTAGTAATATCAGAAAAATATAGCTAAATACATGTTGGTACGAATATGTGACGCAACCGTTGTAACTCAAACGGACTGATACCGTTAGAAAGTCAATGAAATGTAGTTTTTGAAACTGTCTCTATTTCTTCAGCGCGCGCTAACGGCTAGGATTGGTCCCACAGTAAAAAATGACTTATTTATCTAAATTTTTAAATAAAGCGCTACCACAGCGCCCAGTGTAATTGCTGAGTTCCAGCAATCATGTCAAATTAAGAAGAATGTTATTTCTTGGAGTACAATTGTCTCATTTATCACATTTATAAGGTCAAAGTCCAAAATCAGTTCAATTAAGTCCCACAGTCAATCGTTTCACTGTTAAAAGCGATGCAACCTAGTAATATCAGAAAAATATAGCTAAATACATGTTGGTACGAATATGTGACGCAACCGTTGTAACTCAAACGGACTGATACCGTTAGAAAGTCAATGAAATGTAGTTTTTGAAACTGTCTCTATTTCTTCAGCGCGCGCTAACGGCTAGGATTGGTCCCACAGTAAAAAATGACTTATTTATCTAAATTTTTAAATAAAGCGCTACCACAGCGCCCAGTGTAATTGCTGAGTTCCAGCAATCATGTCAAATTAAGAAGAATGTTATTTCTTGGAGTACAATTGTCTCATTTATCACATTTATAAGATCAAAGTCCAAAATCAGTTCAATTAAGTCCCACAGTCAATCGTTTCACTGTTAAAAGCGATGCAACCTAGTAATATCAGAAAAATATAGCTAAATACATGTTGGTACGAATATGTGACGCAACCGTTGTAACTCAAACGGACTGATACCGTTAGAAAGTCAATGAAATGTAGTTTTTGAAACTGTCTCTATTTCTTCAGCGCGCGCTAACGGCTAGGATTGGTCCCACAGTAAAAAATGACTTATTTATCTAAATTTTTAAATAAAGCGCTACCACAGCGCCCAGTGTAATTGCTGAGTTCCAGCAATCATGTCAAATTAAGAAGAATGTTATTTCTTGGAGTACAATTGTCTCATTTATCACATTTATAAGGTCAAAGTCCAAAATCAGTTCAATTAAGTCCCACAGTCAATCGTTTCACTGTTAAAAGCGATGCAACCTAGTAATATCAGAAAAATATAGCTAAATACATGTTGGTACGAATATGTGACGCAACCGTTGTAACTCAAACGGACTGATACCGTTAGAAAGTCAATGAAATGTAGTTTTTGAAACTGTCTCTATTTCTTCAGCGCGCGCTAACGGCTAGGATTGGTCCCACAGTAAAAAATGACTTATTTATCTAAATTTTTAAATAAAGCGCTACCACAGCGCCCAGTGTAATTGCTGAGTTCCAGCAATCATGTCAAATTAAGAAGAATGTTATTTCTTGGAGTACAATTGTCTCATTTATCACATTTATAAGGTCAAAGTCCAAAATCAGTTCAATTAAGTCCCACAGTCAATCGTTTCACTGTTAAAAGCGATGCAACCTAGTAATATCAGAAAAATATAGCTAAATACATGTTGGTACGAATATGTGACGCAACCGTTGTAACTCAAACGGACTGATACCGTTAGAAAGTCAATGAAATGTAGTTTTTGAAACTGTCTCTATTTCTTCAGCGCGCGCTAACGGCTAGGATTGGTCCCACAGTAAAAAATGACTTATTTATCTAAATTTTTAAATAAAGCGCTACCACAGCGCCCAGTGTAATTGCTGAGTTCCAGCAATCATGTCAAATTAAGAAGAATGTTATTTCTTGGAGTACAATTGTCTCATTTATCACATTTATAAGGTCAAAGTCCAAAATCAGTTCAATTAAGTCCCACAGTCAATCGTTTCACTGTTAAAAGCGATGCAACCTAGTAATATCAGAAAAATATAGCTAAATACATGTTGGTACGAATATGTGACGCAACCGTTGTAACTCAAACGGACTGATACCGTTAGAAAGTCAATGAAATGTAGTTTTTGAAACTGTCTCTATTTCTTCAGCGCGCGCTAACGGCTAGGATTGGTCCCACAGTAAAAAATGACTTATTTATCTAAATTTTTAAATAAAGCGCTACCACAGCGCCCAGTGTAATTGCTGAGTTCCAGCAATCATGTCAAATTAAGAAGAATGTTATTTCTTGGAGTACAATTGTCTCATTTATCACATTTATAAGGTCAAAGTCCAAAATCAGTTCAATTAAGTCCCACAGTCAATCGTTTCACTGTTAAAAGCGATGCAACCTAGTAATATCAGAAAAATATAGCTAAATACATGTTGGTACGAATATGTGACGCAACCGTTGTAACTCAAACGGACTGATACCGTTAGAAAGTCAATGAAATGTAGTTTTTGAAACTGTCTCTATTTCTTCAGCGCGCGCTAACGGCTAGGATTGGTCCCACAGTAAAAAATGACTTATTTATCTAAATTTTTAAATAAAGCGCTACCACAGCGCCCAGTGTAATTGCTGAGTTCCAGCAATCATGTCAAATTAAGAAGAATGTTATTTCTTGGAGTACAATTGTCTCATTTATCACATTTATAAGATCAAAGTCCAAAATCAGTTCAATTAAGTCCCACAGTCAATCGTTTCACTGTTAAAAGCGATGCAACCTAGTAATATCAGAAAAATATAGCTAAATACATGTTGGTACGAATATGTGACGCAACCGTTGTAACTCAAACGGACTGATACCGTTAGAAAGTCAATGAAATGTAGTTTTTGAAACTGTCTCTATTTCTTCAGCGCGCGCTAACGGCTAGGATTGGTCCCACAGTAAAAAATGACTTATTTATCTAAATTTTTAAATAAAGCGCTACCACAGCGCCCAGTGTAATTGCTGAGTTCCAGCAATCATGTCAAATTAAGAAGAATGTTATTTCTTGGAGTACAATTGTCTCATTTATCACATTTATAAGATCAAAGTCCAAAATCAGTTCAATTAAGTCCCACAGTCAATCGTTTCACTGTTAAAAGCGATGCAACCTAGTAATATCAGAAAAATATAGCTAAATACATGTTGGTACGAATATGTGACGCAACCGTTGTAACTCAAACGGACTGATACCGTTAGAAAGTCAATGAAATGTAGTTTTTGAAACTGTCTCTATTTCTTCAGCGCGCGCTAACGGCTAGGATTGGTCCCACAGTAAAAAATGACTTATTTATCTAAATTTTTAAATAAAGCGCTACCACAGCGCCCAGTGTAATTGCTGAGTTCCAGCAATCATGTCAAATTAAGAAGAATGTTATTTCTTGGAGTACAATTGTCTCATTTATCACATTTATAAGGTCAAAGTCCAAAATCAGTTCAATTAAGTCCCACAGTCAATCGTTTCACTGTTAAAAGCGATGCAACCTAGTAATATCAGAAAAATATAGCTAAATACATGTTGGTACGAATATGTGACGCAACCGTTGTAACTCAAACGGACTGATACCGTTAGAAAGTCAATGAAATGTAGTTTTTGAAACTGTCTCTATTTCTTCAGCGCGCGCTAACGGCTAGGATTGGTCCCACAGTAAAAAATGACTTATTTATCTAAATTTTTAAATAAAGCGCTACCACAGCGCCCAGTGTAATTGCTGAGTTCCAGCAATCATGTCAAATTAAGAAGAATGTTATTTCTTGGAGTACAATTGTCTCATTTATCACATTTATAAGGTCAAAGTCCAAAATCAGTTCAATTAAGTCCCACAGTCAATCGTTTCACTGTTAAAAGCGATGCAACCTAGTAATATCAGAAAAATATAGCTAAATACATGTTGGTACGAATATGTGACGCAACCGTTGTAACTCAAACGGACTGATACCGTTAGAAAGTCAATGAAATGTAGTTTTTGAAACTGTCTCTATTTCTTCAGCGCGCGCTAACGGCTAGGATTGGTCCCACAGTAAAAAATGACTTATTTATCTAAATTTTTAAATAAAGCGCTACCACAGCGCCCAGTGTAATTGCTGAGTTCCAGCAATCATGTCAAATTAAGAAGAATGTTATTTCTTGGAGTACAATTGTCTCATTTATCACATTTATAAGGTCAAAGTCCAAAATCAGTTCAATTAAGTCCCACAGTCAATCGTTTCACTGTTAAAAGCGATGCAACCTAGTAATATCAGAAAAATATAGCTAAATACATGTTGGTACGAATATGTGACGCAACCGTTGTAACTCAAACGGACTGATACCGTTAGAAAGTCAATGAAATGTAGTTTTTGAAACTGTCTCTATTTCTTCAGCGCGCGCTAACGGCTAGGATTGGTCCCACAGTAAAAAATGACTTATTTATCTAAATTTTTAAATAAAGCGCTACCACAGCGCCCAGTGTAATTGCTGAGTTCCAGCAATCATGTCAAATTAAGAAGAATGTTATTTCTTGGAGTACAATTGTCTCATTTATCACATTTATAAGGTCAAAGTCCAAAATCAGTTCAATTAAGTCCCACAGTCAATCGTTTCACTGTTAAAAGCGATGCAACCTAGTAATATCAGAAAAATATAGCTAAATACATGTTGGTACGAATATGTGACGCAACCGTTGTAACTCAAACGGACTGATACCGTTAGAAAGTCAATGAAATGTAGTTTTTGAAACTGTCTCTATTTCTTCAGCGCGCGCTAACGGCTAGGATTGGTCCCACAGTAAAAAATGACTTATTTATCTAAATTTTTAAATAAAGCGCTACCACAGCGCCCAGTGTAATTGCTGAGTTCCAGCAATCATGTCAAATTAAGAAGAATGTTATTTCTTGGAGTACAATTGTCTCATTTATCACATTTATAAGGTCAAAGTCCAAAATCAGTTCAATTAAGTCCCACAGTCAATCGTTTCACTGTTAAAAGCGATGCAACCTAGTAATATCAGAAAAATATAGCTAAATACATGTTGGTACGAATATGTGACGCAACCGTTGTAACTCAAACGGACTGATACCGTTAGAAAGTCAATGAAATGTAGTTTTTGAAACTGTCTCTATTTCTTCAGCGCGCGCTAACGGCTAGGATTGGTCCCACAGTAAAAAATGACTTATTTATCTAAATTTTTAAATAAAGCGCTACCACAGCGCCCAGTGTAATTGCTGAGTTCCAGCAATCATGTCAAATTAAGAAGAATGTTATTTCTTGGAGTACAATTGTCTCATTTATCACATTTATAAGGTCAAAGTCCAAAATCAGTTCAATTAAGTCCCACAGTCAATCGTTTCACTGTTAAAAGCGATGCAACCTAGTAATATCAGAAAAATATAGCTAAATACATGTTGGTACGAATATGTGACGCAACCGTTGTAACTCAAACGGACTGATACCGTTAGAAAGTCAATGAAATGTAGTTTTTGAAACTGTCTCTATTTCTTCAGCGCGCGCTAACGGCTAGGATTGGTCCCACAGTAAAAAATGACTTATTTATCTAAATTTTTAAATAAAGCGCTACCACAGCGCCCAGTGTAATTGCTGAGTTCCAGCAATCATGTCAAATTAAGAAGAATGTTATTTCTTGGAGTACAATTGTCTCATTTATCACATTTATAAGGTCAAAGTCCAAAATCAGTTCAATTAAGTCCCACAGTCAATCGTTTCACTGTTAAAAGCGATGCAACCTAGTAATATCAGAAAAATATAGCTAAATACATGTTGGTACGAATATGTGACGCAACCGTTGTAACTCAAACGGACTGATACCGTTAGAAAGTCAATGAAATGTAGTTTTTGAAACTGTCTCTATTTCTTCAGCGCGCGCTAACGGCTAGGATTGGTCCCACAGTAAAAAATGACTTATTTATCTAAATTTTTAAATAAAGCGCTACCACAGCGCCCAGTGTAATTGCTGAGTTCCAGCAATCATGTCAAATTAAGAAGAATGTTATTTCTTGGAGTACAATTGTCTCATTTATCACATTTATAAGATCAAAGTCCAAAATCAGTTCAATTAAGTCCCACAGTCAATCGTTTCACTGTTAAAAGCGATGCAACCTAGTAATATCAGAAAAATATAGCTAAATACATGTTGGTACGAATATGTGACGCAACCGTTGTAACTCAAACGGACTGATACCGTTAGAAAGTCAATGAAATGTAGTTTTTGAAACTGTCTCTATTTCTTCAGCGCGCGCTAACGGCTAGGATTGGTCCCACAGTAAAAAATGACTTATTTATCTAAATTTTTAAATAAAGCGCTACCACAGCGCCCAGTGTAATTGCTGAGTTCCAGCAATCATGTCAAATTAAGAAGAATGTTATTTCTTGGAGTACAATTGTCTCATTTATCACATTTATAAGGTCAAAGTCCAAAATCAGTTCAATTAAGTCCCACAGTCAATCGTTTCACTGTTAAAAGCGATGCAACCTAGTAATATCAGAAAAATATAGCTAAATACATGTTGGTACGAATATGTGACGCAACCGTTGTAACTCAAACGGACTGATACCGTTAGAAAGTCAATGAAATGTAGTTTTTGAAACTGTCTCTATTTCTTCAGCGCGCGCTAACGGCTAGGATTGGTCCCACAGTAAAAAATGACTTATTTATCTAAATTTTTAAATAAAGCGCTACCACAGCGCCCAGTGTAATTGCTGAGTTCCAGCAATCATGTCAAATTAAGAAGAATGTTATTTCTTGGAGTACAATTGTCTCATTTATCACATTTATAAGATCAAAGTCCAAAATCAGTTCAATTAAGTCCCACAGTCAATCGTTTCACTGTTAAAAGCGATGCAACCTAGTAATATCAGAAAAATATAGCTAAATACATGTTGGTACGAATATGTGACGCAACCGTTGTAACTCAAACGGACTGATACCGTTAGAAAGTCAATGAAATGTAGTTTTTGAAACTGTCTCTATTTCTTCAGCGCGCGCTAACGGCTAGGATTGGTCCCACAGTAAAAAATGACTTATTTATCTAAATTTTTAAATAAAGCGCTACCACAGCGCCCAGTGTAATTGCTGAGTTCCAGCAATCATGTCAAATTAAGAAGAATGTTATTTCTTGGAGTACAATTGTCTCATTTATCACATTTATAAGGTCAAAGTCCAAAATCAGTTCAATTAAGTCCCACAGTCAATCGTTTCACTGTTAAAAGCGATGCAACCTAGTAATATCAGAAAAATATAGCTAAATACATGTTGGTACGAATATGTGACGCAACCGTTGTAACTCAAACGGACTGATACCGTTAGAAAGTCAATGAAATGTAGTTTTTGAAACTGTCTCTATTTCTTCAGCGCGCGCTAACGGCTAGGATTGGTCCCACAGTAAAAAATGACTTATTTATCTAAATTTTTAAATAAAGCGCTACCACAGCGCCCAGTGTAATTGCTGAGTTCCAGCAATCATGTCAAATTAAGAAGAATGTTATTTCTTGGAGTACAATTGTCTCATTTATCACATTTATAAGGTCAAAGTCCAAAATCAGTTCAATTAAGTCCCACAGTCAATCGTTTCACTGTTAAAAGCGATGCAACCTAGTAATATCAGAAAAATATAGCTAAATACATGTTGGTACGAATATGTGACGCAACCGTTGTAACTCAAACGGACTGATACCGTTAGAAAGTCAATGAAATGTAGTTTTTGAAACTGTCTCTATTTCTTCAGCGCGCGCTAACGGCTAGGATTGGTCCCACAGTAAAAAATGACTTATTTATCTAAATTTTTAAATAAAGCGCTACCACAGCGCCCAGTGTAATTGCTGAGTTCCAGCAATCATGTCAAATTAAGAAGAATGTTATTTCTTGGAGTACAATTGTCTCATTTATCACATTTATAAGGTCAAAGTCCAAAATCAGTTCAATTAAGTCCCACAGTCAATCGTTTCACTGTTAAAAGCGATGCAACCTAGTAATATCAGAAAAATATAGCTAAATACATGTTGGTACGAATATGTGACGCAACCGTTGTAACTCAAACGGACTGATACCGTTAGAAAGTCAATGAAATGTAGTTTTTGAAACTGTCTCTATTTCTTCAGCGCGCGCTAACGGCTAGGATTGGTCCCACAGTAAAAAATGACTTATTTATCTAAATTTTTAAATAAAGCGCTACCACAGCGCCCAGTGTAATTGCTGAGTTCCAGCAATCATGTCAAATTAAGAAGAATGTTATTTCTTGGAGTACAATTGTCTCATTTATCACATTTATAAGGTCAAAGTCCAAAATCAGTTCAATTAAGTCCCACAGTCAATCGTTTCACTGTTAAAAGCGATGCAACCTAGTAATATCAGAAAAATATAGCTAAATACATGTTGGTACGAATATGTGACGCAACCGTTGTAACTCAAACGGACTGATACCGTTAGAAAGTCAATGAAATGTAGTTTTTGAAACTGTCTCTATTTCTTCAGCGCGCGCTAACGGCTAGGATTGGTCCCACAGTAAAAAATGACTTATTTATCTAAATTTTTAAATAAAGCGCTACCACAGCGCCCAGTGTAATTGCTGAGTTCCAGCAATCATGTCAAATTAAGAAGAATGTTATTTCTTGGAGTACAATTGTCTCATTTATCACATTTATAAGATCAAAGTCCAAAATCAGTTCAATTAAGTCCCACAGTCAATCGTTTCACTGTTAAAAGCGATGCAACCTAGTAATATCAGAAAAATATAGCTAAATACATGTTGGTACGAATATGTGACGCAACCGTTGTAACTCAAACGGACTGATACCGTTAGAAAGTCAATGAAATGTAGTTTTTGAAACTGTCTCTATTTCTTCAGCGCGCGCTAACGGCTAGGATTGGTCCCACAGTAAAAAATGACTTATTTATCTAAATTTTTAAATAAAGCGCTACCACAGCGCCCAGTGTAATTGCTGAGTTCCAGCAATCATGTCAAATTAAGAAGAATGTTATTTCTTGGAGTACAATTGTCTCATTTATCACATTTATAAGATCAAAGTCCAAAATCAGTTCAATTAAGTCCCACAGTCAATCGTTTCACTGTTAAAAGCGATGCAACCTAGTAATATCAGAAAAATATAGCTAAATACATGTTGGTACGAATATGTGACGCAACCGTTGTAACTCAAACGGACTGATACCGTTAGAAAGTCAATGAAATGTAGTTTTTGAAACTGTCTCTATTTCTTCAGCGCGCGCTAACGGCTAGGATTGGTCCCACAGTAAAAAATGACTTATTTATCTAAATTTTTAAATAAAGCGCTACCACAGCGCCCAGTGTAATTGCTGAGTTCCAGCAATCATGTCAAATTAAGAAGAATGTTATTTCTTGGAGTACAATTGTCTCATTTATCACATTTATAAGGTCAAAGTCCAAAATCAGTTCAATTAAGTCCCACAGTCAATCGTTTCACTGTTAAAAGCGATGCAACCTAGTAATATCAGAAAAATATAGCTAAATACATGTTGGTACGAATATGTGACGCAACCGTTGTAACTCAAACGGACTGATACCGTTAGAAAGTCAATGAAATGTAGTTTTTGAAACTGTCTCTATTTCTTCAGCGCGCGCTAACGGCTAGGATTGGTCCCACAGTAAAAAATGACTTATTTATCTAAATTTTTAAATAAAGCGCTACCACAGCGCCCAGTGTAATTGCTGAGTTCCAGCAATCATGTCAAATTAAGAAGAATGTTATTTCTTGGAGTACAATTGTCTCATTTATCACATTTATAAGATCAAAGTCCAAAATCAGTTCAATTAAGTCCCACAGTCAATCGTTTCACTGTTAAAAGCGATGCAACCTAGTAATATCAGAAAAATATAGCTAAATACATGTTGGTACGAATATGTGACGCAACCGTTGTAACTCAAACGGACTGATACCGTTAGAAAGTCAATGAAATGTAGTTTTTGAAACTGTCTCTATTTCTTCAGCGCGCGCTAACGGCTAGGATTGGTCCCACAGTAAAAAATGACTTATTTATCTAAATTTTTAAATAAAGCGCTACCACAGCGCCCAGTGTAATTGCTGAGTTCCAGCAATCATGTCAAATTAAGAAGAATGTTATTTCTTGGAGTACAATTGTCTCATTTATCACATTTATAAGGTCAAAGTCCAAAATCAGTTCAATTAAGTCCCACAGTCAATCGTTTCACTGTTAAAAGCGATGCAACCTAGTAATATCAGAAAAATATAGCTAAATACATGTTGGTACGAATATGTGACGCAACCGTTGTAACTCAAACGGACTGATACCGTTAGAAAGTCAATGAAATGTAGTTTTTGAAACTGTCTCTATTTCTTCAGCGCGCGCTAACGGCTAGGATTGGTCCCACAGTAAAAAATGACTTATTTATCTAAATTTTTAAATAAAGCGCTACCACAGCGCCCAGTGTAATTGCTGAGTTCCAGCAATCATGTCAAATTAAGAAGAATGTTATTTCTTGGAGTACAATTGTCTCATTTATCACATTTATAAGGTCAAAGTCCAAAATCAGTTCAATTAAGTCCCACAGTCAATCGTTTCACTGTTAAAAGCGATGCAACCTAGTAATATCAGAAAAATATAGCTAAATACATGTTGGTACGAATATGTGACGCAACCGTTGTAACTCAAACGGACTGATACCGTTAGAAAGTCAATGAAATGTAGTTTTTGAAACTGTCTCTATTTCTTCAGCGCGCGCTAACGGCTAGGATTGGTCCCACAGTAAAAAATGACTTATTTATCTAAATTTTTAAATAAAGCGCTACCACAGCGCCCAGTGTAATTGCTGAGTTCCAGCAATCATGTCAAATTAAGAAGAATGTTATTTCTTGGAGTACAATTGTCTCATTTATCACATTTATAAGATCAAAGTCCAAAATCAGTTCAATTAAGTCCCACAGTCAATCGTTTCACTGTTAAAAGCGATGCAACCTAGTAATATCAGAAAAATATAGCTAAATACATGTTGGTACGAATATGTGACGCAACCGTTGTAACTCAAACGGACTGATACCGTTAGAAAGTCAATGAAATGTAGTTTTTGAAACTGTCTCTATTTCTTCAGCGCGCGCTAACGGCTAGGATTGGTCCCACAGTAAAAAATGACTTATTTATCTAAATTTTTAAATAAAGCGCTACCACAGCGCCCAGTGTAATTGCTGAGTTCCAGCAATCATGTCAAATTAAGAAGAATGTTATTTCTTGGAGTACAATTGTCTCATTTATCACATTTATAAGATCAAAGTCCAAAATCAGTTCAATTAAGTCCCACAGTCAATCGTTTCACTGTTAAAAGCGATGCAACCTAGTAATATCAGAAAAATATAGCTAAATACATGTTGGTACGAATATGTGACGCAACCGTTGTAACTCAAACGGACTGATACCGTTAGAAAGTCAATGAAATGTAGTTTTTGAAACTGTCTCTATTTCTTCAGCGCGCGCTAACGGCTAGGATTGGTCCCACAGTAAAAAATGACTTATTTATCTAAATTTTTAAATAAAGCGCTACCACAGCGCCCAGTGTAATTGCTGAGTTCCAGCAATCATGTCAAATTAAGAAGAATGTTATTTCTTGGAGTACAATTGTCTCATTTATCACATTTATAAGGTCAAAGTCCAAAATCAGTTCAATTAAGTCCCACAGTCAATCGTTTCACTGTTAAAAGCGATGCAACCTAGTAATATCAGAAAAATATAGCTAAATACATGTTGGTACGAATATGTGACGCAACCGTTGTAACTCAAACGGACTGATACCGTTAGAAAGTCAATGAAATGTAGTTTTTGAAACTGTCTCTATTTCTTCAGCGCGCGCTAACGGCTAGGATTGGTCCCACAGTAAAAAATGACTTATTTATCTAAATTTTTAAATAAAGCGCTACCACAGCGCCCAGTGTAATTGCTGAGTTCCAGCAATCATGTCAAATTAAGAAGAATGTTATTTCTTGGAGTACAATTGTCTCATTTATCACATTTATAAGATCAAAGTCCAAAATCAGTTCAATTAAGTCCCACAGTCAATCGTTTCACTGTTAAAAGCGATGCAACCTAGTAATATCAGAAAAATATAGCTAAATACATGTTGGTACGAATATGTGACGCAACCGTTGTAACTCAAACGGACTGATACCGTTAGAAAGTCAATGAAATGTAGTTTTTGAAACTGTCTCTATTTCTTCAGCGCGCGCTAACGGCTAGGATTGGTCCCACAGTAAAAAATGACTTATTTATCTAAATTTTTAAATAAAGCGCTACCACAGCGCCCAGTGTAATTGCTGAGTTCCAGCAATCATGTCAAATTAAGAAGAATGTTATTTCTTGGAGTACAATTGTCTCATTTATCACATTTATAAGTCAAAGTCCAAAATCAGTTCAATTAAGTCCCACAGTCAATCGTTTCACTGTTAAAAGCGATGCAACCTAGTAATATCAGAAAAATATAGCTAAATACATGTTGGTACGAATATGTGACGCAACCGTTGTAACTCAAACGGACTGATACCGTTAGAAAGTCAATGAAATGTAGTTTTTGAAACTGTCTCTATTTCTTCAGCGCGCGCTAACGGCTAGGATTGGTCCCACAGTAAAAAATGACTTATTTATCTAAATTTTTAAATAAAGCGCTACCACAGCGCCCAGTGTAATTGCTGAGTTCCAGCAATCATGTCAAATTAAGAAGAATGTTATTTCTTGGAGTACAATTGTCTCATTTATCACATTTATAAGGTCAAAGTCCAAAATCAGTTCAATTAAGTCCCACAGTCAATCGTTTCACTGTTAAAAGCGATGCAACCTAGTAATATCAGAAAAATATAGCTAAATACATGTTGGTACGAATATGTGACGCAACCGTTGTAACTCAAACGGACTGATACCGTTAGAAAGTCAATGAAATGTAGTTTTTGAAACTGTCTCTATTTCTTCAGCGCGCGCTAACGGCTAGGATTGGTCCCACAGTAAAAAATGACTTATTTATCTAAATTTTTAAATAAAGCGCTACCACAGCGCCCAGTGTAATTGCTGAGTTCCAGCAATCATGTCAAATTAAGAAGAATGTTATTTCTTGGAGTCCAATTGTCTCATTTATCACATTTATAAGGTCAAAGTCCAAAATCAGTTCAATTAAGTCCCACAGTCAATCGTTTCACTGTTAAAAGCGATGCAACCTAGTAATATCAGAAAAATATAGCTAAATACATGTTGGTACGAATATGTGACGCAACCGTTGTAACTCAAACGGACTGATACCGTTAGAAAGTCAATGAAATGTAGTTTTTGAAACTGTCTCTATTTCTTCAGCGCGCGCTAACGGCTAGGATTGGTCCCACAGTAAAAATGACTTATTTATCTAAATTTTTAAATAAAGCGCTACCACAGCGCCCAGTGTAATTGCTGAGTTCCAGCAATCATGTCAAATTAAGAAGAATGTTATTTCTTGGAGTACAATTGTCTCATTTATCACATTTATAAGGTCAAAGTCCAAAATCAGTTCAATTAAGTCCCACAGTCAATCGTTTCACTGTTAAAAGCGATGCAACCTAGTAATATCAGAAAAATATAGCTAAATACATGTTGGTACGAATATGTGACGCAACCGTTGTAACTCAAACGGACTGATACCGTTAGAAAGTCAATGAAATGTAGTTTTTTAAAACTGTCTCTATTTCTTCAGCGCGCGCTAACGGCTAGGATTGGTCCCACAGTAAAAAATGACTTATTTATCTAAATTTTTAAATAAAGCGCTACCACAGCGCCCAGTGTAATTGCTGAGTTCCAGCAATCATGTCAAATTAAGAAGAATGTTATTTCTTGGAGTACAATTGTCTCATTTATCACATTTATAAGGTCAAAGTCCAAAATCAGTTCAATTAAGTCCCACAGTCAATCGTTTCACTGTTAAAAGCGATGCAACCTAGTAATATCAGAAAAATATCGCTAAATACATGTTGGTACGAATATGTGACGCAACCGTTGTAACTCAAACGGACTGATACCGTTAGAAAGTCAATGAAATGTAGTTTTTGAAACTGTCTCTATTTCTTCAGCGCGCGCTAACGGCTAGGATTGGTCCCACAGTAAAAATGACTTATTTATCTAAATTTTTAAATAAAGCGCTACCACAGCGCCCAGTGTAATGCTGAGTTCCAGCAATCATGTCAAATTAAGAAGAATGTTATTTCTTGGAGTACAATTGTCTCATTTATCACATTTATAAGGTCAAAGTCCAAAATCAGTTCAATTAAGTCCCACAGTCAATCGTTTCACTGTTAAAAGCGATGCAACCTAGTAATATCAGAAAAATATAGCTAAATACATGTTGGTACGAATATGTGACGCAACCGTTGTAACTCAAACGGACTGATACCGTTAGAAAGTCAATGAAATGTAGTTTTTGAAACTGTCTCTATTTCTTCAGCGCGCGCTAACGGCTAGGATTGGTCCCACAGTAAAAAATGACTTATTTATCTAAATTTTTAAATAAAGCGCTACCACAGCGCCCAGTGTAATGCTGAGTTCCAGCAATCATGTCAAATTAAGAAGAATGTTATTTCTTGGAGTCCAATTGTCTCATTTATCACATTTATAAGGTCAAAGTCCAAAATCAGTTCAATTAAGTCCCACAGTCAATCGTTTCACTGTTAAAGCGATGCAACCTAGTAATATCAGAAAAATATAGCTAAATACATGTTGGTACGAATATGTGACGCAACCGTTGTAACTCAAACGGACTGATACCGTTAGAAAGTCAATGAAATGTAGTTTTTGAAACTGTCTCTATTTCTTCAGCGCGCGCTAACGGCTAGGATTGGTCCCACAGTAAAAATGACTTATTTATCTAAATTTTTAATAAAGCGCTACCACAGCGCCCAGTGTAATTGCTGAGTTCCAGCAATCATGTCAAATTAAGAAGAATGTTATTTCTTGGAGTCCAATTGTCTCATTTATCACATTTATAAGGTCAAAGTCCAAAATCAGTTCAATTAAGTCCCACAGTCAATCGTTTCACTGTTAAAGCGATGCAACCTAGTAATATCAGAAAAATATCGCTAAATACATGTTGGTACGAATATGTGACGCACCGTTGTAACTCAAACGGACTTGATACCGTTAGAAAGTCAATGAAATGTAGTTTTTGAAACTGTCTCTACTTCTTCAGCGCGCGCTAACGGCTAGGATTGGTCCCACAGTAAAAATGACTTATTTATCTAAATTTTTAAATAAAGCGCTACCACAGCGGCCCAGTGTAATTGCTGAGTTCCAGCAATCTGTCAAATTAAGAAGAATGTTTTTCTGGAGTACAATTGTCTCATTTATCACATTTATAAGATCAAAGTCCAAAATCAGTTCAATTAAGTCCCACAGTCAATCGTTTCACTGTTAAAAGCGATGCAACCTAGTAATATCAGAAAAATATAGCTAAATACATGTTGGTACGAATATGTGACGCAACCGTTGTAACTCAAACGGACTGAGACCGTTAAGAAAGTCAATGAAATGTAGTTTTTGAAACTGTCTCTATTTCTTCAGCGCGCGCTAACGGCTAGGATTGGTCCCACAGTAAAAATGACTTATTTATCTAAATTTTTAAATAAAGCGCTACCACAGCGCCAGTGTAATTGCTGAGTTCCAGCAATCATGTCAAATTAAGAAGAATGTTATTTCTTGGAGTACAATTGTCTCATTTATCACATTTTAAGATCAAAGTCCAAAGTCAGTTCAATTAAGCCCACAGTTCAA
>JASGCC010003523.1:0-23596 GCA_030067915.1 Hydractinia echinata | reverse complement strand
AAGACGAGAGCATTTTATTCGCGCAAAAAAAAACATTCATTCGACCGGAAATTATGGGAAGAAGAATGTTAACCTTAAGTTGACAGCATTCTATTGATTTATCTCGGCTTGTAAGATTTTTTCTGAGTAAAAGACACTAATATTTTCTTTATATATCATTGCATATACATATAATAATATCATACAACAGATAAATACTATTATGATAGAACTAAAATTTCGGTTTATTAGTCATGTGTAAAATCACAATGTTTTAGTCTTACTGAGCGTTCTCTTCATTAGTTAACAACAACAATAGTCATATATTCAAATCTGTGTAAAATTTAAAAACTGTGCTTAAAAAATATTGTGCTTAAACTCTAATGTAAAACTTGGTTTTATTTCAAAGTGTCTGATAATATCATTTATTTGATTTTTGTAATCTTTTTCTTTTTTGAACTTGTTTGACTCCAAATTTGACACCTTTCTTTTAAGCTCCTGATCTCTTGCATTAATATTCTTCATAGTAAGCTGGCACTTTTTTCATTTTTCTATTTGTTCAGGTAGCTTTTCTTTTAATACCAAAGATCTGGTTTTTAAGAAGTCCTAGGTTTATATACTTGGTTTTAACCAGTCTTTTTACAGTCTTTGGAACAACTGTTGGGATGTTATTCATGTAAGTTTTTTTCCCCCTCAAAGTGTTCAGAACATACTCTGTGTCCATCAGTTGCTACAAAATTATTTCGACTAATCTTGCCTAGCCATGTATTTCGTAACTCAGGATTTTTTGGAATTACATAAAACGACAAGTCTTTGTTTTTCTTTGAGTTGTTGTAGCACAATGGGACACAACAAGTGAAGCCACCAACAGGACTCTTTAACCCTGGATTTTTCTCGTTTTTCGGTATGTTTATCGGACTTCTTAAGGCAAAATCAATATCAATATCTTCTAAAGGTCCAGATGTATTGGAATGTTGTAAAAAGTTTTGAGAAAAACTGTTTTCAGGTTGATTAAGAATAGCAAAATCATTGTTTTCTGTTTTTATGCCTGTTGCGGTAGCCATGTTTATTTTGTTTTTACTACAACTACCATAATGCATTGCGACTTCGTCTGTTTATGGGAACGGGCTATTCCATAAGTCCTTGTTGTATATTAGTATTCTTTAGATTCATACAGATAACGCATTTATTCAAGAAATTCTCCGTGCTCCCAAACACGTGCACACTACATAACACACTTTTTCGATTCCGTGTGAACGTTTCGACTGAAATTGCCAATGTAAAGCGGGCATTAGATATTTTTTTATTTTCTTACTTCATTTCAAAATATTAGATATTTCCTTTTTTTCAGTCGAATATACAACCTCGTTCTCAGTGTCTTTTTCAATTTTTACATCCATATGAAGTTTCCTTCAGCAGCAGCAGTCGAAGTTTTGCGTTCAGAACATTTAATTAACGGATATCACGGCGCTAATATAATACGTTTTGTATGTATGTTTGTATTTCTATAGCAATAAATTACTCAGTACACCCTTCTCCATTATCACTCATATCGTATTCTGAATATAACAGTATGCATACCACGACTTGTGTATCACACTTCCTCACAACCCATTTTAATATCACACTCTGTTTGTCACACTCTGTATGGCAAACTCCATATACCATAATCCGTATGACGCACTCCGTATACCATACTTCATATACAATAATCTGTATACCACAATCCGTACAACGCATTTTAATACCGCAATCCGTATGACACACTCCGTATACCACAATCCGCATGACACACTCCGTATACCACAATCCGTATGACACACTCCGTAAACCACACTTCGTACGACACACTCCATAAACCACAATCCGTATGACACACTCCGAATACCACACTTCGTATGACACCATAATCCGTATGCCAGACTCTGTATGACACATTCCGTATACCAAACTTCATACAACACCATAATAGTTAACCTGAATTTGAATAATGATTGGCTTTCACATTCTTGTACAATTATGATCATTTTTTCCTTAGTCAGCACTTTTGCAGGTCAAAATTAAAATGGCGCATGGAGTCGTGGTCGATTAGATTTGTGAAAAAAAACTTTATAAAGCAAGCCAAATTTACGAAACAAAAGAAAAACAACAGTTTCTATCTAAACAATCTTTGAGTAAATTCATAGGAACTTTTTTTAATCTTTTCTCTTGGTGATAGTCAACTGTTCATAACATACATGTTTTTTTTATTACAAGAAACATGTATTTGGGCTTAGGCTCAATGTTTCTAGTTTTTTCGAGAAATAAGCCTCAAATCTTTCTTACTTGTTTCTTATTCTCAGTTGTTTCAAAAACATGCTTTCCCGATGAACAAACATACGACGATTGCGATGAGTTGAAGTCCATCGGAAGTGACGACGAAGAGAACAATATGCTGGTGATTTGTTTGACTTTTAGTGCTTTCTGTTCAGTTTTTGGTTCTTGGAGAAGAATATGTCTTAGAAAAAAATTGGTTCTTGCCTTTCTGAGCCTGCCCATGTTTCTTAGTTTTTTTCCAGTTTCTTGTAAAAAAAACCGTATATTTCGTCTTCGATGATAAGAGCTGTTCTGTTCAATAAACCAACAGCATCAGTATTTGAAATTGCATTTTTTTTAAGAAATTATACCTTACTGAGACTGTGCCCATCACGAAAAAACTAGAAATATTTTGTAAATAAAATTCGTTGAAATGTAAGAATGACTCGCTACTCTTTTCCTAAAGAAATTTTACCAAAGAAAAAAAATATTAATGGCAAAACGTTTTAAGGACAACCCCTGCCCCCCACCCCCACCCTAGCCCTAACAGTGTAGAGAATTATAGTTAAAACAACGTTTCTATTACTGTATATAGTCGGTTAATAATCTCATAAACATTGGATTTGATTTTGAACCTCTTATAAATTCATCCACTGTTAAGGTGCCGTCTTGATTATTATCGTAAAAATGAAATATCTGCTCTATTTTGTCGCTGTTCAAGTTCTTATCTTTAGCGTTGACTAAGGCTTGTACACTATTTACGATGTTGCCAACCTCTGCAATCGACACCCGCCCATCTCCATTGACGTCATACATATTAAACGCCCAATGCAATTTCTCCTCGATGCTTCCGCGAGTGGTGAGTGATAGCGAGCAAAATGAATTCACGAAAATCTATAATAAAAATAAACAATAAATAGCTGGCAACTCGTCGTAATCGACGTTGAAATTTTTAACCGGAAATTTCGACCGCCTTAAATATTTAGACATTGCTAAGTTTATGCGTTCCGTATCATAACAGTGATTTCAGCAGCCCACATTTCGCAACGAACATACAAGATACGGCTATTATTAAACTAGGCTGGACACCCAACTATGCATGCTGTGATTCGACTTTCATAAAAAATATGAAGTTTTAGCACACAAAGACAAAGTACGTCTGTTAGTAAGGAAACTTGTTGTCTCCTGATGCACATATTCAGTACTGGACCGGAATTTGTACTGAATCATGAGGGCTTTAACCAAAGTTCAATCTTTGGGTTGACAAGGCAACATCAAAATACTGCCTTTTTTCTACCTAATTTCTGCTTCAGGCCAAAATTTGTCCAAAAAACAAAACTGCTTTATTTTGACAAATAACCAAATAATTTATTTAGCTTCAAATTCATCTTCTTACAATTAAAATGTACCTTAGTATATTTTAGTTTATTTAAACCAGCTAAGGACATTGTCAACAGGGTTTTTCATAACTCGTGCTGGCAACTATCAATTTTGGTATTATAAAACCCTATAATGCACAATATGATAGGATTAAATTAGTAATGGTACAAAAAATGTTGTTATTTTTACTTCTGACAGTTTCAGTTGACTAAACATTGTTTTAAAACTTCTAAGCATTCAAATTCTGATAAAAATACGGATTTAACAACATAATCAATTCTAACACTATGGTGTGAACGCTTTAAAGGTTGTTTATAAGCAAATTTGTGAAAAGATATGATGAAAAATCACTTCCATCACCATGTTCACCATATGACGTGAAGTTTTTTGTGTAACTTCAAATAACTTCAATTTTCAAAAAAAAAAAGAATTATAGCAGAACATTTATTAATTATTAACAAGAAAACCTGTCGGTTTGAACACACAATCCAATCCTAATAAATCAATTAGAACATGGTTAAAATCTGCCTATGCAAGAAAGTGGGACGGCTTAAACACTCACAACTGCCAGACAGGCTATTCTGACCTTCTGTCAATTGAAACAAGAAGGTTTTCAACTATCTACGCTTTTGTGGAAATGTTCTATTATAAGCGGTAGCAGCAGTACTAATGACTTATAAACCGTTTAGCCGGACGCTACGGGAAAATAGCGACCAAGGTTGTGACGTCATGGACGAACGCAGTGAGGTCCATGCAAACAACCGAGGTTTGTTTTCCCACGTAGCGTCCGGCTAAACGGTTTATAAGTCATTTAGTACCTGGTAGCCTGATAAAAACATAGAAATTAAGTCTAAGTCTTTCACAAAAAGATTGACATTTGGATGAAGAATAAAATACATGTCTATGTAGAAACCATGTCTTCTGACAATAGTAACGTTCGATCAACTGAAGGAAAAGAATTCTTTTTGAACACAGTGAAAAAATTCTTGTAATTCTATTTTGAAAGTTTTTAAATTTGCCGTTGATGGAGCAGGGGCGGATTCACACATTGGCGAACTCGGCACTCGCCTAAGGAGAAATGTAGCCTCCCCCCAACGCGCTTCCTAGAATCGTTACAATTAGGTTCCGTTTTCACTTCGCTTTTTTATATTATGTTGTAGCAGTATCTCCTTCACGGTGCTTTGCCGAGTCTGTAAGATTTTTCCTAGTGCTACGGTACCGATTTAATAATTTGTCCTATTTCATACTTCAGGCCTATACCAAGTGACTCCATAGGCTACCGTAAAATTTGGTAAAGTCGGCGAGAAGCACATCTCGCCGACTGTGGAGTGCTTTTCGCCGACTTTGAGTGAATTTACGGTAGTTTTCTATAACATTACTGGAAAACATTTATTCTCTGTGTCGCCTGTGATTGCAGAAGAAAAGCAGTTTGGCAGAAAAGCAGGCTTTGACTTTACAAAAATAATAGCATTAACTCGATGACTACGCTTTCAGGTACATCTGTTTACTTTTAAATTCCATTGATCTTAAGAGTAAGATACACAATTCTTTCTATTGCTGTGCTAGCAAGTGTGAACATGAAACTGTTTATAGTTTCACTTTCAACAAATTTGAAAAAGCTTTGGTGTCAAATTCAAAAGAGCTTTAATGTTGTCTTGGGTTTCTTTTTTATTTAAGTAACAAGACATTTTATAACATCACAATAAATCGAATAGCTAGTCAGCTGGTTACTTTTTGTAGCTGGTAAAGGTGTAATGTATATAACAATTTGTTGACTTCGTAACAACTTTGTATGTTTACTTTTGTAGATTCTAAGCTTCAGGCAGTAGGCACTTTCCAATGATTTTTAACATGCCACAAGGCCAAGGAAGAGAACACTAGTTTTGGGAGACTTGACAAGACTTTATGATGTTTTGGTGTAAAATCTCGAGCCTCATATCGAAATAATTCCTTGAAATGGTGCTAATTATATACAATCCGAATAAGAAAAAGACATGGCTTTATTTAATGGGTGAAATGACAAACGTTTTTCACATTTTCACTAAAGAAGTTGGCGAACATGACTTAGCATATATACTTATTACAACCCTATCCAGATGGACACAAAAACGTGTAATAATGTAGTTAACGATGTCTGTTCTTGAATGATTTTGTTTTGTTAAACATTTCAAGTATTTATAGTAATTATCGCATAACAGCTAAAAGGTATTTTCAAGTTTGATTCAACATTTAAGAGTCTGAGCCAGAAATGGTTACTGAAAAATAAAAACAGTGTTTTTCTTGCTATTAGGCTAATAGGGCTAAATATTTTTTGACTGAATGTTGTGCTAAATCAGTGTTCATTCTTTCGTTTTTGTAGGTTATTGTGTTGTAAGGTTGTTTTTAATTAGCTATATAATCTTGCCATTTTTATTTTATTGTATTTATCTGTTGTTGTTTATGTTGTTGTTACTATGATCTAATAATACAAATAAAGCCTATTTACATATGCATTTTTTGTGTTGTTGTTTTTTGCTTATTTTTCTTTCAGGCCTCTTTTTCATGTTATTAAATGTTTTAATAGATTAAATATGAATATTTTTTATTAGTAATATATACTGTTTCATTACCGAATTACAAGAATTATATATGTCTTTTTTACTGAATCTAGTTTCCGAAAATTTATAGCCTCAATTATAGCTATTATATTCACCATAACTTGCAAAAAAAATTTATGGATGTGGAAGAAAGAAGAAGTTTTGCTGGCTAGCTAATTTTAGCCTTAATTTTTCTGAAAACATTATTTGGCTTTCATTGAAGAATTTTATGATTGTTTTTTTTCAAATAACATGTAAAAAATGGACTTGTAAAGGTCCTGTCTGCTGCATTTTGGAGTGCTGAAATAGGTAAATAAGCTAAAGCTTCTGGACAAGACCCCCATCTGATTTAACACGCGCAATTTTTGTACGCAAATTGCGCGTTGGCTGCGCTTCGATTCGCAAATCCGCCTAAGGAGAAAAAAATCCTGTATCCGCCCCTGTGGAGTGTTGTGTTTGTTGTGAAATTAAACGAGCAATTGTTGAAAATTAACAGAAATAAACGAAAAAAATGTAGAGACATCGCATTGAACTTGTTTTTTGAAAGAAATAGTTGATGAATTCGGGTGGTGTTAGGTGGATTTATTTTATCCTTGTTTGAAGAAATCAAGGTGTGAGACATTCGAAAAAGGTGAGTTTTTTGAGCTGCTTTGTCGCTTTTTGAGGGAGTCTATATTTTTATGACCACTGTGTTGCTTTAACAAAAACTTCTTGAAGGTATTACTAGCATACTTCGTTTTCAGAGCCTGTTGATCCAAAATTAATTGATCTATTTCATCGTACTCCCAAAACAAAAGCTTAAATCAATTATTTTAAAACATTTTATTTGGATATTTTACAGCGTTCAAATTTCACGAAAGTTTGTTTACTTTTTTTGTTTAGATTTTAGCCGGTCACTACAGGAAAATAGCGCCCGCTCACCTGATCGATATAAGCCAATAAAGACGTCAGATATAAAGAAGACGTTACACTGCCAGGTACTAATTGCATATAGAGGGTGATGTATATTAAAAAACACTGTATATAAAGAACTTTTACTATAAAAAAATATCAGTAATATTTTTAAATTTATTTTTGAATTTCAAACCAAAAAGAATACACAATTAACTATATATATAGTATATAATAAAAACAAAGATACAACACCGGGTATGCGAAAAATTGATTCCTGTAAAACCCAATAGACAAGTCCTGTTTGTACCATCATATACCATCATAACATCATATTACTGCAATTTTAAGTAACAAATTTGCAAATGAGAAAAAAATATCACTTGTGAAAGACAAGGAATTTATAAAAAGTAGCAGCTTGGATGTGATTCTCAAAAATCTTCACAAACATATCGGAATACAAGTAACATCAGGAAAAAAAGTACAGGTACTTCGAACTTCAATCCTCAAAAATTGTGTTATTTAATACAACAATAAACGTTAAAACTAAGAAAATGGAGCTGACAGCTATTCTCATAAATCTCTATAACAATATTATGTAAATAATTAATATATATACATAAAATATAATAGGCAACCACATTGTTTTTCTTTCTTATATTTATTGCATTTTTTGAAAGTGAAAAAAATATATGTCCTCTACCATCCTTTTATTACTCCAGCGATGATCTGGTGACTCATCTCGCCACATAACTTCATGGTTTTTAACGAGGGTGCCAATAAGCCACAAACGCCCGTATATATAAGTGCGAGCTCGGGCGACTTTTCGAATTAAATTGACGGTTGTCCGCCGAAACCGCCCGCACTTTCCCGAACACGCCCGAACTCGCCCGGAGCATTGCCGAAATGCAACACCTTGTAACATAAACATGGTGGACGACAGTTGAAAGCATGCGCTTGAAGAGAAAGGAGTTAATAAAGTTTATGTATAAGTTATTTATCTAGTAAATCTTATTAAAAACCATCAAAAACAGTTCTTTTAAGCACTTCGCTACCACATAGTTAGTTCATTTAATTTTTATACTTTTTTAAATAATTTGTGGTGAATCATTGAGTGTTTTTGTGGTGAATCTTTTTTTTTTGTTCGGGCATTGTTGTGGGTTTTTTCAGGCGAATACCTGAATTTTTTCAAAACGCCGAACTTGCCAGAAAACGCCCGCACTTTTCACGGTGTATGCGGCTTATCAGCACCCTCGTGGTTTTTATTCCATAAAATAACTTTGCAAAAATGCAGGTAAACAAAGTGGAAATTTTTCCCGGTTGAACAAAAGATGAATTAGCTAAAACGTCCTAATTTCGTGATTTACGTCTTAATTCTGTGATTAGTCTTTTTTTTTTTTCCAATGTGAGATACGCTAGGCTCTACATATACATACTAAATAATATAAAAGCTCCTACGCAGCTTATTTCTCTTCGATTTGAAAAATCTCAACAACATAACAAATGCAAAATTCTGGACTTCATTGGCGATAAATTTGTGATGTAACCAATGATGTTGTTGTCTATAATAAAGTGAAACCTTGTGTTTACAATTATATTTGATTGATGTCAAGACTTTTGGGGTGAAGATTCATCTGAAATGACAAATTTCAAGATGATCGTATCATCATAATGGAGATACAAAATCATTAGCAACACTGGTAAAACTTTAGAAATAGAATAAGTTGGAATAAGAAATAGAATCAAAGTCTGCAGAATGAATTCCAAAATGCACCTAATTTTAGCTATAGCTAGCTATAAGTTCCTTATAATTGATGCAATCAATATGTTTTAAGCTCCAAAATGATATTAAATCAATGTAAAACCATAGTTGAAAGACTAAGATAAGGACTAAATACATACATTAAAATCCACGACAAGTAACCAGTAACCATCCAACTTCCAACACATGTGAGATAAGACTCATAATGGCAGAAAAAATCAGTCAAACTTTTGTACGGAAAGCGAAATATGCGCCTTTTGCACAAAAATGAATAACGGCGCGCCATTAAACAACTTTTTCCTGAAGTTTCGTTTGCAAACACTAGACACCTAAGGTGTGAGTCGGTAACTTGTACAGGAATATGAAATACGTTTATCTTAAGCTAGACTTAACTACACTATAATAAATACAACATTATGAGCACTAGATCTTAAGACATTCTTTTAAAAATCAATGTCAACCCGCTTTATAAATAAAATTTTTACCGCCTCGGCCAGTTTCTCATGTAATCTCGCACATGAATTGGCTCCGCGTAAAATATTCACCAATGTGTTCATTTTCTATTCCGAGACGAAGAAAGGCTAAACCAAACACACATTCCTGCGGATTGTGTGAATTAAACAGGAAATTATATATGGTTTATTTTATGCTAATTTTCGTGCGGTTTCTTTACCGTTTTAATTTACTGATTTTATTGTAATAACAATTCTATTATAATTAATAAAAATATTTCCGTCAACAAGAAATTGTTTTATTTTATTTTATCACGCTAAATCAATTCTAAGTAAGTCTTCCCTATAGACAGGAAAAATCTGTTAAAAAAGCAATTATTTACAAAATCAGTGGGAAATGGATTTTTTTGATCTGGTATTTTAAAGCATTGTAAAGACTCAGGGGAGAGAAGAGTTTTAACATAGATAAAGATCACTAGAGTAAAAAAATAAGAAATTTGGAAGAAGGTTGAAATATGAATTATTCACAACTCGAAAACTCATTTAGTGATCAGTTTAAAAGGGTTATTAATTAAAGCTATTGTAAACGCAGGCCTTTCCTCAAACGTTTTTTATCCAGAAACGAGTTAATTACATACATCTTTTAACTTTTTTTAACTTAAAAGCACTGTTTCAGCAAAATGGAGGGCAAATACATGGACCGCCATTACTTCTGACGACTAGTTGATATTAAAAATGCCTCTTTTAAGAAAGTGGGATGAATTGAGTTGTCCTAAGGTCGCCAACCTTGGCTCCTGTAGGTCTTGTCCTCAACCATTAATAGCGTTTCAATTTTCGGGAAGCTTATTATTTGTTGAATGAAAAAGGTCTTTTCTAAGACGAAGCCAAACTTTATGGGTTAAAGCATCATTTGACACCTATGCAGAAACCTGTGCATAGTGGAGACTTATTGATTTATTTGATCTTCACTATGTTTAGCAAGTGTAGTGTATCTGTTGCGAAGGAAGTCCAACGAAATTCTGTCGTAGACGTTTTTCAATGTTTAGGTTGTTATGTAATTTTGTCTTCGTTTGAATGTTCGCGTGAAATAAATTCTTTCAAATTCTTCTATAACCTTTATAGAATATGAAAGAAAATATCTACCGTTATATTTGAGGACGGAATTTTTGTTGTTTCCGGGTGTATAACAATGGAAACTGATAATAAAAATGGATATTAGTTATAAAAAGCTTATTTGATTCTAAGTTATATTAATTTTGTTAATAATTATAATTTACAAAATTAAGCATTTAAATTATTTATAGATAAACTTTTTTTTTAAATTAACAAAATTGCTAATAATGCAAAATTATGTATTTATGATTGAAAGCGAGTCATAAGATGAAAGTAGTCTTTAAATGCCAAAAGGATATTTTGATTTTATGACATTGTTGGCCAGCGCTCTTAGCCTAAACACGGATGCATTATTTTCTTATAAAAACGCTTTAATATTTTTGCTGAGTTTAAAAAAGTATTAATTTTCTGAGAGTAAATATATTCCCAAAACATTAGAACAAAAATTTTGGTCTGACTTTAGGTTTGTTGTCATGGTGATTGTTGTCGATTGTTTTTCACAAGTAGTCAAAAACAATCAGACAAAAAAATACATTCTTATAAGAGTCATATTTTAGCCTTTTTATGCTATCAAATAATTTTACATATATAAAATGTTTGCAACTGTTTTTCTTATCCCAAAATTTATAATCAACAATTTTATTTTATTTTTTCGGGTACGGAAATATACGATGACGTCATTTGAGTTCGAATAACGTCATACAAATTGTGGTAACAAAAATTTGTAATTTTTGCGGTAATACGATGACTCCTTCGTCACTTTCGGAGAATGGAGGAGGGGCGGGGTGATTAGCATCGTCCCTCACCCTGCCATACGGAGCCCCTAAAAAGCCGTAAAACTCATTACAATGTAAGAAATTATGGATAGTTAAATTAGCTGCGTTAAAGTAAAACTGAAAATCAACCAAAAATGTCATGCATATGGTGAAATTGAAGCCATCCTGAATCAAATTTTTAATTCTAACTTAGTATTTCATGAAAAGAAACTCTGAAAACGCTGCCATGGAAAATAACATATTGAGGGCCCTCATCATTGCAGCTGCAAGCAGTAAAGTTTTAATGAAACACGACTTTTGTTGTTTTCTGCTACGGCAAGGCTCACCGGGATACAGCTATCTTTTTTGTAAGCTATCTATTTCACGTAAAGGAAGGTAGTTTGGCTGATTATGGATACCTTCTTATCGAACTTAAATCCATTGCAATGTTTCATACCTATTGCACATAGAATACATTTATATTTTAATTCCATGTTTATTCACTGCGATAATACGTTATTGTTTATAAGGAAATAGACAAAGTAAAAAAAAAATGGGAGGGTTTAAAACAAATTTCTAATTTATAGGTCTAACAACTCATCTCAAGATGTTTGATAAAACCCTGTTAAATAATTATCTTGACATAAATTTTATATTTCCCCTCCTTTTTATTTTGTTGGTTGGAGACATGCTAACTACATATAAAATAGGTAAATATTGGAAATGCATATATTAGTTTTTTATTTGTATAAATATGTATGCATATTCCATATTTTGGATATGTTTGCTTCAATGCTTGCACAAAGCCATAATATATTTGTACGCAAAATAAAGAACTGCTTAAAAATTCTCAAAGCTGAAATACTTACGGGGGTTCATAATTAAAATATCGTTAGTCATTTTTTACGATTCTTAAATTTTGTATTTTGTTTTTGATAACACATGTATTGTCTAATAACAAAATGAAATATTTCAAACCCCCGGTTTTTCAAGGACTTAGCAACATCAAAGAAGCCGCCGTAGGCGTGGCAGACGGGCAGACAGACAGATGTATACGGGTATTATAACATAGATTTAATTTATTAGTGTGAAATCATGAAAAAATGTCTGCAAGGATTTTTCCAGCAAAAACAGGAACAAAATATTGTAAAATCGATTCAAATATCCCCTTGTATGAAGTTATTTACAGTTCCCTGCATAAATAGAGTTTAAATTGCTAAAATAGTACTTTAGAATTTGATTTGTCTAAAAAGAGAGTACATATATCCCGGCATTGGTCTTCGCACAATTTTTTGCTCACTGTTTTTAAGAAATCTATTACCATTTCTTCCAACAGAGGGAGTAGTGAGATTATAATATAAATAAACATAAGCAATTTCCAAGTAAACAAGTAACTAACATTCTCTTTTTACCTTCATAATTGCCTTTTAATTTGGGTACCACTATTAGATTCGCTTAAATAAAATCTTTTTATTGCAGTTTTTTTTAGCATTGATAATGTTGAGTTACACCCTGTGATGTTAAAAGACGAGTTCCGCAAATATACGGGCAAAGACGGCCACACCGTCGGGCTTGCTTAGCTCATGTACACCAGGTTGTTATGAAACGTTCCCCAATTCATATTTTAGAAAGAGGATGAACTGGGTTACCCCATCTGTACCAAACATAAACCGTCAAGGTCTTGATCGTGATCCTTAGCCACCAATCGCGGCTGAGGTTTCGAGCTGATTATGTCTTGACTGAAAGTATTATTATTGAAATTATTTACCCAGAATAGCCTCTTCAGTTCCCATTGGTACTGGTATCGACGAGGATCCTGCGAAGATCCTAGTGCATTTAAAGCTCCCATTTGAGTTACGAAAGTTTATGCAAGAACAGGAATCGCTTAACTAGACAACCGCCTAAGATATCATTCCTATTCTCATGCTGAGCGCTAAGACATGACTCGGCAAGGGTTTGAACCCAAGACCTCCCGCACTGGAAGCGAACGCTCTATCACAAGGCTACCAGTGTATATTGAGGGTAAGTCTCAAAACAACAACAAACGGAGTATAAATAAACAAAAAGTATTTACCTATTCGGCTATCGTGATTAACATCGAAGACTCTAAACACATGCTCGGAGAATGTATTGCAGTCGCCTTTTTTGTAATAATCGCGATATACTTTTGTGAATTGCTCCTTCGTCATATACCCTGTTGGATAATCTGTAATAAACTTCTCAAACAACAATTTTAACTCTTCTCGTGTAAACACTGTTCGCTTCGTTAAATCTTCGATTTGTGTAGGTGCAAGTTTCGGATGATTTTGACCCATGATTTATTTTTCACTGAGTTTCTGTTTAGATGATTCGATATTATAGAATTGACAATGTTAAAGCATCTCACAGCGAATGAATTTGTAGGTATATACTAAATACAAATGTCTTTTGCTCTCTTTATGACGTGAATGATCGCTATCTCTCAATATGTTCCTTCCTTCTGCACACTTTAACTTTCATCAGTAAATTACGCTTTAATTTGAAATGACTTAATCAGAGATGTTAGCGCGTAAACAACAACAACAAAAACAAGCTTTCAATTAACCTTATTTGATCTATTTGACTCTAAATAAAAATAAAATATTAATAGAAAGGGAACTAAAACGCGCATTTCTAATCAATCTAAACGATTTAAAAAATGGTTTGATTTTTTTGACTAGACTCCTCACAATTATTTTAACGTGAAGGTCCAAAAGAAGGTCTCGATGCTAACTAGCTAACTTTAAAAAGGTGTTTTTTATTGTCAAATGACAAAAATATACCAAAGTTAGGTAATCGCATTTTCAGCTTTTCCTAAAGAAAACTCAGGAAGGTGAGCCATCCTTTGTGTATTCAGTAGCTTCTAGAAAGTTACGTATAAAACTTCCTTCTTCGACAGTTTCAATGCAATTCCAAAGATTTACCATGTGGTACTGTATGAAGCTTCAAAACCTGTTATTTTTGTACAATTAAATCCCGAAGCCTTTAGAATTGACATCTGTTATGGATTTCAACTTCCTTATGTTCTTACTAAGGCTTGACTCACAAATCAGAAAGCGTACGAAACGCCAACTCGAAGTTAGGAAGGAGGGGGGTTCAGTTCTCTGACGTTTAAATATTTTTTTGAAGAATAAAAAGTCTTTTAATCGGATTCATCGACTATATCGTTCATAGTAGCGTATGTCCGAGTGATTGTGGCTTCGGGGATTGACGATACTCAAGTATTTTGAAGCTTAGGGTATAGGGAAAGAGGGTAAAATCGTGCACCGTGGGATTTGTGAGTCATCCCTTAACTTTCAAGACAGCAATTTTATTCTGAAAAAACAATAAATTTATAGAAACGTAAATACAACGATTCTACGCCATAAATATGCCACAAGATTTTTGTTTAAATAAATGCACAATGCTAAGTCAGTCAACAAAAATATAAACCTTTGCCTTTTATCTTCAGTCAAAAAATGTACAGATATTAAAACGTTGCCACAAATCTTCAACGCAAAACCAAAAATATATATATAAAGACACAATTAAAATATCCTCGCCTTCAATACAACGCTCTTCAAAAGTCAAAATTCTTCTTCTTCTATTTAATTTCCTTTCCTTCTTGTAATACATTATTTATGCAGAAAAGCATCTACAATGGAGAACAGAAGCATCTGTATGAGTTGATAGATAGAAGTGTTTTGTTCAAATCTTGCCTTTTGATTTTGTGTTTGCAATTTTTCAGAAGTCTGTAAATGATAAATTTTTAATACTAGGCGAACTTATGCAAAGAATAATATTCCTTTTTTTCTCTTCTATGACCCTTTGTTCTTCTTTGTCGAGTTAAGAGTTTTATTTGATTGGCTTAAATAAAAGATCAAAAACATTAATCGCTATTTTTATTTTCATTTGTTTTATTTTTATTTTTTATTCTAGTTATAAAACTAATTTGAAATTTCACATGACCTTGTTATGTTATACTATTTTGTCCAATTAAAAAAAGTTGGAAAAATTTGCTATTTTTATAATATCTTTTTGGTTCTTAGTGTTGTGGTCAATGCTAAAACCTGTACAACCTTGGCCAATATGCGTGTAGACAAAACCGTAAATCTTGAAGATTGTGCCCACAAGTAATTATGTAGGTTGTTGCTAATACACGCATTTGGAACATTCCAAAGTTTACTTTTCAATATTCGAAGAGGAATTAGTACTCAGGATCATAGGCTAGATAGAAACTCTTAAAATGTGCTAATTGTTGCTGACGTCAGCATGATCATTTTGCTCCGAAATTATGTATAATGTGAAATAATTATGCATCATATTGAAAAAATTAAAATTATGTACTTTCCTTTTTTTCTTGCCAAATGGATCGCAACATAATCTTTTAACGTATAGCTAAAAACTTTAAGTTGTACTTGTTTTGGTATGCTAAATGTGTTTTCACTAGCTAAAAAGTACAACATTTGCACGTTATTATGAGCAGATATAATACTGCGTTTACACTTGAGCAAATTTATCCGGATTAATGAACCAATATACTTAAAATAGAAACGTATATGGAATGCGTTTACACTAGATTTTGCAAACTTAGAAATAAGTAAAAAAAGAGAAAAGAGAAAACGGAAAAGTTTCTGAGAATAATTTATGATAATTTAAAAATTAACCAGAAGCCCCTCGGCTACTGAACTGGAAACACGGTGGGCACAACAAGTACTTCCAAAAAAAATTTGAGACAGTAGGAGAGTGTCTCCTCTCGTACACGAACAGAAAGCAGATGATTCGGGTTACATCAGATATATATTTTCTAAAATGAGAACAATAACAACAAGATGCAGGCGCTGCATAAACTATCTCGCTATTAAAAATGCACAACTATGAAACATCCACAATGCGACCCAATTCTACAATTTCTGCTAACAAAAATACAGCCTATCATCCATGGTTAAAAGTCGCGCGATTGAAACGTTTATGGTCTTAAACGGCATTTAGGTGACAAAAAATCAAAATTTTGATGTCACCATCATGTTCAGCATACTTTTTTTGTTATCTGTGCCAAATTTTGTCGAAAATAAAGTAGTTTTAATTTCGGACCAATTTTGGCCTAAAATGACATTTAGGTGACAAAAATCAAATTATGATGTCACTATTATGTTCAGCATACCTTTTTTGTTAACTGTGCCAAATTTTGTCGAAAACAAATACCAATTTTGGCCTGAAACGTCATTTAGATGACTCCAAGTACTTAGAGAGCTTAGGTACGAAGTTTAAATCTGTGACGTTGCAATTGACCATTTGGGACATTTAGTTAGTTACGAGTTGGAAACCTATCCTCGCAGGCGAGATAGTAAAAAGAAAAAAGTAAAAATAGTTACCAAGATGAGATTCGAACACACGACTACTCCCGTGTCGGTGCTCAGAGAGCCAAAAATTTCCATTTTGGGACGGACAGCTGTATTTGAATACTCCTCGCAGGCGAAATAGTAATAATATAAAAAAAGAAACAGAAGACGAGCGCTAACCAGTTCCAAGCTGCTTTATAACTTTGTAAACAGGGAAGCAAATCTCTATTCTAATACCTAGTAAACTTATTTTATTAACATCCTGTCCTTGTCAGAAAATAATCGAAGCCATAAGATAAAGACGAAAATGACGTGGATATTGAATAGTGAATTTCAATGATGAGATGTTGGAGACACATTATTATACGTCATTCCATCTGCGTTTACACAGTATGGTTTAATTTAGGCATGTTCCAAAATTCTATCATTCAATTTTTTTCTTAATTTTAACAACCTTGGGTTATCGGTACATATAGCACTTAATTTTCAATTTAGCCTGAGCTCCGTTCACATTTTAAATCACATGATAAATCACGTAATAATAATGGCTTATATACCGTTTAGCCGGGCACTACGGGAAAATAGCGACTGAGGTTGTGACGCTATGGACCAAGCGCAGTGAAGTCCATGCAAACAACCGAGGTTGCTGTTTTTGCCCTACATAATCTGGGCAGCGTTCAAAATCCGAGCAGAACAGCTACAGAAAAATAGCACCCGCTCACGTGATCGATATAAGCCAATAAAGAAGACATCACACTGCCAGCTACTAATAGCTTGTTTTCATATTGTCACGTGGTACATGTTTATATTAATACAATATAAACTGATAGCTATTTTCAACCGGTTAATACGGGAAATCCGTAACGCTAATTGGATAAAAAGCCTAACGACGGGTTTTATACAGCACGGTATAACTTTTAACCTCTTAGAAACCATAATGGTAACTATAAATGTAAACAAATAACATTGCCAGAGAATCGTGAAAACATAGCTACATACAAGTCTTGAAATTTTACTTTAATAACTACATTTTTACAAAACAGCTTTTTTTAAAGCTACAAAAAACAACAACATGATCGATTCAAGTATCATACGGTGCACACATAAATAACTGCGTTTTTTAATATAAACATTCATCAGCACAATGAGCAACAAGCAAAAAGAGGTCGAATTTGTGTGATAGACTCTTCTTCTGACGAAGAATAACTTTGATTCAAAAAATGAAACAATGAAATTCTAATCGAACGTTTTTCTTTTTTTAACAAAACCTGGTTTTTACAACCTTGTCACAAGAAAATCTTTAGAAAATAATCCTGGTTTAGGGTTAGGGTTAGTTAGGGTCAGCGTATCGACCTCGCAAGATCGGTCTATACTTTTGACCTCGGGTAATATTTCTCGGTATAGATAGACAAAACAGTTTATATTGTATTATCACCCCTCATAGAGAATGTTATAGAGTGCGTGAGAAGAATTTAGCGCAACTTATTTTCCTCATGAAAAGCATGTTTTTCGTGTGGATGAAACTTCGCAACGACGTTTTTTTCTGCTTTATTTACCATATCGCAACAAGAAAAAACATTAAATATAATAAAAAAATATCTTATATATCTTATTCGTTGGTTTGTTTTTATATTGGCGAAAATTTGTTGATAGGTCGCTCGAAAATTTGTTGTGTTTTAGAAAAAATGTTTGCTGTTTTTTTGGCTTCTTAGCCATTTATACAAAAAGGCTGTTTTAAAATTCATGTGTCAAATAAATTTTAAAAAATCAATTCACAACTTTTTTTTCTTCATGTTCATCGCATACTGTACTTCAGCATATTTAAGGTTCGATTTTTTGATATGCGCTCTTCAACGCAGGGTGAACTCATTATTGAGGAAGAGCATGGTGAATGTCAAAAATAGACGTTTTCGGAGAGTTTAAAATATTTAAAAATATAGAAGCATGCAACAAGCTTTAATTTGACTTCATACATGTGTTTTTCATTAAGGCCCTTCTTCTTGACTAACAACAAGACAAGCCATGGTCATTGAGGGCAAACTTAAAATTGACCTAAAACAAAATCACAAAAAAGCCTGCCGTAAATGAACGCTCTTGAAGCTGTGGCATAGGCATCAGCGCCATTTAATAGAAAACAACGCCCTTTATGTTGATAATTTCAACGCCTCAATGAAGTTTATCCTGCTAAAGTTTTGACTTACCTAAGAAGATTCTTGTATCATGCGTAGACTACCCTAACTATATACTCGCTACTTTTCCTGTCTTTTTCGTACTGTGTTTTGGAAATGTTCATTCTTCTTAAAAGTGTTTTTCATGAAAGCATAGGTTGGTTTTAAAGAACACATCTGCCGCGATTTTTCATCCTTAATCCCAGGGACATTTGGCTATTTTTGAAATGAGAACGGCGAGGTAAACTTTCAGTCTCATCAGGAAAAAGATAACTTGTGCTTGGTGCGAGGTTGACAGTTTTCTAGTACGAAAATCGACGGGAGGGCAAGGCTAGAAGATTTTGTTTTTGCGATTGATAAAAAATTTAAATAATTAATTGGGAAATGGGGCTACTAGGAACTATTACTGTGTGGGAACCGAGGATAGTCTTCTGTTGCATAGATGGTCAAGACGCGAGTCTTCTTGTTGATTTTAAGTCAAGAACGACTTATGTTTTCCCTGTTGTATCATGTTAAAAAGCCAACATAAATATTAATCTCAAAACTAAATATTAACACCTCTAAAAATAAAAATATGGAACGTATCATTTCACAAAAATTTCTCAGTCATTTACTAGAAGAACGTTAGAAAGAAGAATTGTAGAAACATCACGCGGGCTCAAATTTGAAATTCATCTATAATACATTTTATGAGTAAAATGAGGGAAAAATAAAACCAAGACTGAGAAGAATACTTGTTCAGTCATCTTAGTATTAAACATATGTTTGAAAACGTATGCTACATTAATTTAGAGGTTGGGTAAAACTTTCAACAGCTGGTTGTCGAAACTTATCTAAAGGATTAAGGTTTGTTTCAAGATTTTCGGCTTGACCCTGCTTAAGTTCAACTTCTATTTCTTCATTTTTGTGTAGCGTTAAAAAATCAGTAGGTACCTACGTCCAAAGCAATTTCAATATCAAAATAATGTGGATTATTCAATTTCAAATAAAGCAGTGCATCGTGACCTTTAAATTCCAACTTTTTCTTCAATTTTATAAATAAACACCATTTGTTCAAAGAATTACGAGGTAAATGTTGCATGTGTCATTCAGGTCAATTGGAACATTGCATATAGCACCTTGGCCTTTGGACATAATCATGATCTTTTTAACCAACAATCGTTTCGATATCAGTGCAGTTTCAAGACATGATTGCAAGCCATCTGGAATTTCATTTATAACTCAATCATTATAAAGGCTTGGGAGGGAATCTCATTCTTCAAGCATTTCTTATTGCATGTGTGACAAATATACTTTTTACCATTAAATGTATCAATATTTGTTGCAATATTTTGGATAAATTTTAAAAATGTAGTGGAGTCATATGTTTTTTAACCGATTTTTTATAAAGAGCACAATTGCACATGACAAACACATATAGTGAAGATGTTTGACCTAAACGATTCTATATTCTTTATCAATATCTTTATCAATATAAGCAATATCAGATTGTGGTTCTGTTTTACAAGCTTGCTAGTATTGGGGAAAGCACAATAATTTTGACCACGTTAATGGGTTTTAAGACGTTTGGAAAATTTTTGTTTTTCTGACTTGTGAGCTTTAAGTACTTGCCGCAAAAATTCATTGATTTTGCTCAACACGTTTACATATTGAATATCATAATGCACGGGCATTTTGCAAGTATATATGCCTTATATCACTAATGATAACAGGTTCTCAAACTTTGGTATCACTGCTTTTCCATTAGAACATGGTTCACCCAGTTAATTTCTAGCATAAGAATCAACAATGTAAATAAATCGCGGACTTTTGAGAATTGAGAAAGAATAGCCTTGATAAATGAAAATGACACTAATATGACTTGTGTTTGAGGACAATTTTAACATAATTTCATTAACCGACTGGTAGCCTTGTGGTAGAGCGTTCGCTTCCAGTGTGGAAGGTCTTGGGCTCAAACCCGGCCGAGTCACGCCAGAGACTATAAAAGTGTGAATCAATCCTTTCTGCTTAGCGTTCAGCATGAGAATAGGATTGATATCTTAGGTGGTTGTCTAGTTGAGCGTGCTGTGCTTACACGGGTTTCGTAGCTCAAATGGGAGCTTTAAATGCACTAGGACCCCCTTCGCAGGACCCTCGTTGATAGCAGTACCAATAGGATATCCTGGGTAAATAATTCCAATAATAATAATAATGTCATCATCGTAGGTGCCCGCAGAATGTGTAAATCCATAATCATTGTCTGTGAAATCTATCACAATCTGTACATTTTCAACAGAAAATGTTCGCGGCAATTCTGCACACGATAAGAAAGTGTTACTTCCTGTTGTTTTATAAAGTGCATCCTCTTGTTCTACAACATATTCAAGATCATTTGAGTTGCAATACCCTATACGTTTGAAAGTGGAGAAGACAATTCCAAATAGGGAAATCTATGAACATTGAATACCCTTTGTATTACCAAACCTATCGTCACATTGGTTAAAACTGGCTAATATAGCTTGACAGGGCAGGTGAGACATGGGTATTTTAGCCTCCTTGTTTATGTGAAAAGTTTCAGTTTTGTAGCAATAAGCAATAAACAGAGGCAAACCAAATAGATACTGAAAACAAAGGTAAAAATTAAAAAAAGGCTTACATACGCTGACTTCTTCTGACATGGATGTGGAATATCCTCGCACGTAAATAAGCGCATCTTAGCGTGGCGGTTCTGGCTAATATTCATCCTAATCCCATTAGAATAGTAAAGCGAAATGTGCGCGCAAAGAGTCGTAAATTAAGCATTTTCCAGCGTTACACACAAATGAATCATCTAATTTCATAAACTGGGTTTCTCCTAGTTAAAAATGTATCGGCACATAGTGGAAACAGATTAAAACGGATTTAACATTTTAGTTTTCAAAATATTATGTTTTTGTTTGTTTAATTCAAGTGTTTTTGATCCTAGTCAACTTTTTTTTATATCCAACAATTTGACTTTTTTTAAACTCTATCTTGGATTGTGGCTACCTGTAGCGAGCTAACTGTACTTAATGAGAAAGAACAGTCATAGTATTTCTGACGGTAAATAGTAGCTACGCCTTTTATTTTAACTTATACTCTAGCAAACGTTTAAACTATATCGGTGCGCTGTATTTTTGGTACTTCCACAGGGTTTTTTTTTGCTCACAATTAACTCTGTACCGACATGTGGTTGTATTTAACTGTTTAATTATAAAGGTTTAACTTCGGGGTGCACGGCTATAGATTTGCGACATAATTTGTAAACTTTTACGGGAATTTATTTCTTCCAAAAAAAAATAATCAAGAAACAATCAGTCATTATCCCGTCCAGATAACACAATCACTCAGCAATTTTGTTGTTACAGGTTAATGAATCAATTAACGTTAGACATTCGCCAAAGTTAATATAACAGTAAAAGGGCGTAGCTACCTAACTGCATTTAGAATAAGAAAGATTATTTAAAAACTTTGTTGAAGCCAACCGATATTTAGCTACTTTGACTTTTTAGCAGAGGTAGCTAATAGCTAGCTAGGTAGCCACATTCCCTGTTGCAGTTTTCTATAAACCATGTTAGTGAATACACGAAGAATAACAATAAATAGGATAAAAACCACTTATACCAACGTAAACAAGAAAACCTGTCGGTTTGAACACGCAATCCAAAATCTTTTCTCGGCTCCTCGAAAGGGTCGAGCACCGCGATGCAAATTGCTGGCAGTCTGGATTTCTATGGTTAATAGATCAACCAAAATGTGGTCAAGAAAGTCTGTCGATGCAAGAAAAAGAACTTGTACAGGAATATGAAATAGACTTCATAAGTTAAACAATTATTAATACACTATAATAAATACAACCATTTTTTTCATTGTAACTGTATGTTATATTAGAAATAAATGAGCAGCAAAAACTTCTATTCATTCCATGCATTCTTGCATTGGGCATTATGGCCTAACTTTTAGAAATTTGTGTGGTGGAAAGGTACATTTTGTAAAATAATCAAATAGCTTATAAAACGACAGAAGTTAATTTCTAAATTTATAATTGTAAAGGTTACACCATTTCAACATCACTGTAAAAGAACTACTCAAGTCAAGTATTATTTTAATGGATTTATAGGTATATAAGAAAATATAAACAACAGATTAAATTAAAGAAATCCAGTTAAAAAAAGTTGGAAAGAAATCTGCAGTCATATTGCCGAAACTAGTGTACAATTTTCGGTTGAGAGAAAACATGGACGTTTCACGGTCAAACTCTTACAAAAGAAGCTTTGGTTAAACAAGAACTACAAGTATCTGAATTAAAGTAAAGCTAAACTAGCAAAAACTCACCTAAAACTACACAATATGACAGCTTTGAAGTTAGAAAACAAAAAATCTGTAAAAAATTCGGCCCCTATTTATGAAGAGGTGACCGGGTGAATGGCGTGTTTTCCCTCAAATCATATTGGCTACCCTGAAAAATACGGACTTGTAATTGATTTAAAATTATGGAAACCAAAAAACACAAACTTGACTAGAAGCTATAAAGCAGCCAGCTAGATAATAAACTCTTAGGCAAAAATATTGGAGTCTGCGAAAAAAATTTTCTAATGTTGCCATGCAAAACGATAGCAACAAGAATATTGATGGAGGATCTGGGTCTTTATTGTAATGTTGCCCACACACACCTATTTGATATGCAGTAAGGAAACTGCTAACTAAGCAGGTGCTGCTAATTAGGCGATTCTCTAATAGACAAATCAATATTGAGGCTATATATAACATTTTTTTAAGATCCCAGTTCATCCCCATTTGATACACAAGCACTAAATCTATCATTTTTACCTTCCTAAATATAAGGCTAGGTTCTGTAGTAGCTATGTACACAATTTAGAAGAGGCATG
>JASGCC010003522.1:0-23602 GCA_030067915.1 Hydractinia echinata | reverse complement strand
GGGACTTAATTGAACTGATTTTGGACTTGGAGCTTATAAGTGTGATTAAATGAGCAATTGGACTCCAAGAAATAACATTCTTCCTAAATTGATCTTGATTGCTGGAACTCAGCGATTACACTGGGCGCTGTGGTAGCGCTTTATTTAAAAATTTAGATAAATAAGTCATTTTTTACTGTGGACCAATCCTAGCCGTTAGCACGCGCTGAAGAAATAGAGACAGTTTCAAAACTACATTTCATTGACTTTCTAACGGTATCAGTCCGTTTGAGTTACAACGGTTGCGTCACATATTCGTACTAACATGTATTTAGCGATATTTTTCTGATATTACTAGGTTGCATCGCTTTTAACAGTGAAACGATTGACTGTGGGACTTAATTGAACTGATTTTGGACTTTGACCTTATAAATGTGATAAATGACACAATTGGACTCCAAGAAATAACATTCTTCTTAATTTGACATGATTGCTGGAACTCAGCGATTACACTGGGCGCTGTGGTAGCGCTTTATTTAAAAATTTAGATAAATAAGTCATTTTTTACTGTGGGACCAATCCTAGCCGTTAGCGCGCGCTGAAAAAATAGAGACGGTTTCATAAACTACATTTCATTGACTTTCTAACGGTATCAGTCCGTTTGAGTTACAACGGTTGCGTCACATATTCGTACCAACATGTATTTAGCGATATTTTTCTGATATTACTAGGTTGCATCGCTTTTAACAGTGAAACGATTGACTGTGGGGCTTAATTGAACTGATTTTGGACTTTGACCTTATAAATGTGATAAATGACACAATTGGACTCCAAGAAATAACATTCTTCTTAATTTGACATGATTGCTGGAACTCAGCGATTACACTGGGCGCTGTGGTAGCGCTTTATTTAAAAATTTAGATAAATAAGTCATTTTTTACTGTGGGACCAATCCTAGCCGTTAGCGCGCGCTGAAAAAATAGAGACGGTTTCATAAACTACATTTCATTGACTTTCTAACGGTATCAGTCCGTTTGAGTTACAACGGTTGCGTCACATATTCGTACCAACATGTATTTAGCGATATTTTTCTGATATTACTAGGTTGCATCGCTTTTAACAGTGAAACGATTGACTGTGGGGCTTAATTGAACTGATTTTGGACTTTGACCTTATAAATGTGATAAATGACACAATTGGACTCCAAGAAATAACATTCTTCTTAATTTGACATGATTGCTGGAACTCAGCGATTACACTGGGCGCTGTGGTAGCGCTTTATTTAAAAATTTAGATAAATAAGTCATTTTTTACTGTGGGACCAATCCTAGCCGTTAGCGCGCGCTGAAAAAATAGAGACGGTTTCATAAACTACATTTCATTGACTTTCTAACGGTATCAGTCCGTTTGAGTTACAACGGTTGCGTCACATATTCGTACCAACATGTATTTAGCGATATTTTTCTGATATTACTAGGTTGCATCGCTTTTAACAGTGAAACGATTGACTGTGGGACTTAATTGAACTGATTTTGGACTTTGACCTTATAAATGTGATAAATGACACAATTGGACTCCAAGAAATAACATTCTTCTTAATTTGACATGATTGCTGGAACTCAGCGATTACACTGGGCGCTGTGGTAGCGCTTTATTTAAAAATTTAGATAAATAAGTCATTTTTTACTGTGGGACCAATCCTAGCCGTTAGCGCGCGCTGAAAAAATAGAGACGGTTTCATAAACTACATTTCATTGACTTTCTAACGGTATCAGTCCGTTTGAGTTACAACGGTTGCGTCACATATTCGTACCAACATGTATTTAGCGATATTTTTCTGATATTACTAGGTTGCATCGCTTTTAACAGTGAAACGATTGACTGTGGGGCTTAATTGAACTGATTTTGGACTTTGACCTTATAAATGTGATAAATGACACAATTGGACTCCAAGAAATAACATTCTTCTTAATTTGACATGATTGCTGGAACTCAGCGATTACACTGGGCGCTGTGGTAGCGCTTTATTTAAAAATTTAGATAAATAAGTCATTTTTTACTGTGGGACCAATCCTAGCCGTTAGCGCGCGCTGAAAAAATAGAGACGGTTTCATAAACTACATTTCATTGACTTTCTAACGGTATCAGTCCGTTTGAGTTACAACGGTTGCGTCACATATTCGTACCAACATGTATTTAGCGATATTTTTCTGATATTACTAGGTTGCATCGCTTTTAACAGTGAAACGATTGACTGTGGGGCTTAATTGAACTGATTTTGGACTTTGACCTTATAAATGTGATAAATGACACAATTGGACTCCAAGAAATAACATTCTTCTTAATTTGACATGATTGCTGGAACTCAGCGATTACACTGGGCGCTGTGGTAGCGCTTTATTTAAAAATTTAGATAAATAAGTCATTTTTTACTGTGGGACCAATCCTAGCCGTTAGCGCGCGCTGAAAAATAGAGACGGTTTCATAAACTACATTTCATTGACTTTCTAACGGTATCAGTCCGTTTGAGTTACAACGGTTGCGTCACATATTCGTACCAACATGTATTTAGCGATATTTTTCTGACATTACTAGGTTGCATCGCTTTTAACAGTGAAACGATTGACTGTGGGGCTTAATTGAACTGATTTTGGACTTTGACCTTATAAATGTGATAAATGACACAATTGGACTCCAAGAAATAACATTCTTCTTAATTTGACATGATTGCTGGAACTCAGCGATTACACTGGGCGCTGTGGTAGCGCTTTATTTAAAAATTTAGATAAATAAGTCATTTTTTACTGTGGGACCAATCCTAGCCGTTAGCGCGCGCTGAAAAATAGAGACGGTTTCATAAACTACATTTCATTGACTTTCTAACGGTATCAGTCCGTTTGAGTTACAACGGTTGCGTCACATATTCGTACCAACATGTATTTAGCGATATTTTTCTGATATTACTAGGTTGCATCGCTTTTAACAGTGAAACGATTGACTGTGGGGCTTAATTGAACTGATTTTGGACTTTGACCTTATAAATGTGATAAATGACACAATTGGACTCCAAGAAATAACATTCTTCTTAATTTGACATGATTGCTGGAACTCAGCGATTACACTGGGCGCTGTGGTAGCGCTTTATTTAAAAATTTAGATAAATAAGTCATTTTTTACTGTGGGACCAATCCTAGCCGTTAGCGCGCGCTGAAAAAATAGAGACGGTTTCATAAACTACATTTCATTGACTTTCTAACGGTATCAGTCCGTTTGAGTTACAACGGTTGCGTCACATATTCGTACCAACATGTATTTAGCGATATTTTTCTGATATTACTAGGTTGCATCGCTTTTAACAGTGAAACGATTGACTGTGGGGCTTAATTGAACTGATTTTGGACTTTGACCTTATAAATGTGATAAATGACACAATTGGACTCCAAGAAATAACATTCTTCTTAATTTGACATGATTGCTGGAACTCAGCGATTACACTGGGCGCTGTGGTAGCGCTTTATTTAAAAATTTAGATAAATAAGTCATTTTTTACTGTGGGACCAATCCTAGCCGTTAGCGCGCGCTGAAAAATAGAGACGGTTTCATAAACTACATTTCATTGACTTTCTAACGGTATCAGTCCGTTTGAGTTACAACGGTTGCGTCACATATTCGTACCAACATGTATTTAGCGATATTTTTCTGATATTACTAGGTTGCATCGCTTTTAACAGTGAAACGATTGACTGTGGGGCTTAATTGAACTGATTTTGGACTTTGACCTTATAAATGTGATAAATGACACAATTGGACTCCAAGAAATAACATTCTTCTTAATTTGACATGATTGCTGGAACTCAGCGATTACACTGGGCGCTGTGGTAGCGCTTTATTTAAAAATTTAGATAAATAAGTCATTTTTTACTGTGGGACCAATCCTAGCCGTTAGCGCGCGCTGAAAAAATAGAGACGGTTTCATAAACTACATTTCATTGACTTTCTAACGGTATCAGTCCGTTTGAGTTACAACGGTTGCGTCACATATTCGTACCAACATGTATTTAGCGATATTTTTCTGATATTACTAGGTTGCATCGCTTTTAACAGTGAAACGATTGACTGTGGGGCTTAATTGAACTGATTTTGGACTTTGACCTTATAAATGTGATAAATGAGACAATTGGACTCCAAGAAATAACATTCTTCTTAATTTGACATGATTGCTGGAACTCAGCGATTACACTGGGCGCTGTGGTAGCGCTTTATTTAAAAATTTAGATAAATAAGTCATTTTTTACTGTGGGACCAATCCTAGCCGTTAGCGCGCGCTGAAAAAATAGAGACGGTTTCATAAACTACATTTCATTGACTTTCTAACGGTATCAGTCCGTTTGAGTTACAACGGTTGCGTCACATATTCGTACCAACATGTATTTAGCGATATTTTTCTGATATTACTAGGTTGCATCGCTTTTAACAGTGAAACGATTGACTGTGGGGCTTAATTGAACTGATTTTGGACTTTGACCTTATAAATGTGATAAATGACACAATTGGACTCCAAGAAATAACATTCTTCTTAATTTGACATGATTGCTGGAACTCAGCGATTACACTGGGCGCTGTGGTAGCGCTTTATTTAAAAATTTAGATAAATAAGTCATTTTTTACTGTGGGACCAATCCTAGCCGTTAGCGCGCGCTGAAAAAATAGAGACGGTTTCATAAACTACATTTCATTGACTTTCTAACGGTATCAGTCCGTTTGAGTTACAACGGTTGCGTCACATATTCGTACTAACATGTATTTAGCGATATTTTTCTGATATTACTAGGTTGCATCGCTTTTAACAGTGAAACGATTGACTGTGGGGCTTAATTGAACTGATTTTGGACTTTGACCTTATAAATGTGATAAATGACACAATTGGACTCCAAGAAATAACATTCTTCTTAATTTGACATGATTGCTGGAACTCAGCGATTACACTGGGCGCTGTGGTAGCGCTTTATTTAAAAATTTAGATAAATAAGTCATTTTTTACTGTGGGACCAATCCTAGCCGTTAGCGCGCGCTGAAAAAATAGAGACGGTTTCATAAACTACATTTCATTGACTTTCTAACGGTATCAGTCCGTTTGAGTTACAACGGTTGCGTCACATATTCGTACCAACATGTATTTAGCGATATTTTTCTGATATTACTAGGTTGCATCGCTTTTAACAGTGAAACGATTGACTGTGGGGCTTAATTGAACTGATTTTGGACTTTGACCTTATAAATGTGATAAATGACACAATTGGACTCCAAGAAATAACATTCTTCTTAATTTGACATGATTGCTGGAACTCAGCGATTACACTGGGCGCTGTGGTAGCGCTTTATTTAAAAATTTAGATAAATAAGTCATTTTTTACTGTGGGACCAATCCTAGCCGTTAGCGCGCGCTGAAAAATAGAGACGGTTTCATAAACTACATTTCATTGACTTTCTAACGGTATCAGTCCGTTTGAGTTACAACGGTTGCGTCACATATTCGTACCAACATGTATTTAGCGATATTTTTCTGATATTACTAGGTTGCATCGCTTTTAACAGTGAAACGATTGACTGTGGGGCTTAATTGAACTGATTTTGGACTTTGACCTTATAAATGTGATAAATGACACAATTGGACTCCAAGAAATAACATTCTTCTTAATTTGACATGATTGCTGGAACTCAGCGATTACACTGGGCGCTGTGGTAGCGCTTTATTTAAAAATTTAGATAAATAAGTCATTTTTTACTGTGGGACCAATCCTAGCCGTTAGCGCGCGCTGAAAAAATAGAGACGGTTTCATAAACTACATTTCATTGACTTTCTAACGGTATCAGTCCGTTTGAGTTACAACGGTTGCGTCACATATTCGTACCAACATGTATTTAGCGATATTTTTCTGACATTACTAGGTTGCATCGCTTTTAACAGTGAAACGATTGACTGTGGGGCTTAATTGAACTGATTTTGGACTTTGACCTTATAAATGTGATAAATGACACAATTGGACTCCAAGAAATAACATTCTTCTTAATTTGACATGATTGCTGGAACTCAGCGATTACACTGGGCGCTGTGGTAGCGCTTTATTTAAAAATTTAGATAAATAAGTCATTTTTTACTGTGGGACCAATCCTAGCCGTTAGCGCGCGCTGAAAAAATAGAGACGGTTTCATAAACTACATTTCATTGACTTTCTAACGGTATCAGTCCGTTTGAGTTACAACGGTTGCGTCACATATTCGTACCAACATGTATTTAGCGATATTTTTCTGATATTACTAGGTTGCATCGCTTTTAACAGTGAAACGATTGACTGTGGGGCTTAATTGAACTGATTTTGGACTTTGACCTTATAAATGTGATAAATGAGACAATTGGACTCCAAGAAATAACATTCTTCTTAATTTGACATGATTGCTGGAACTCAGCGATTACACTGGGCGCTGTGGTAGCGCTTTATTTAAAAATTTAGATAAATAAGTCATTTTTTACTGTGGGACCAATCCTAGCCGTTAGCGCGCGCTGAAAAAATAGAGACGGTTTCATAAACTACATTTCATTGACTTTCTAACGGTATCAGTCCGTTTGAGTTACAACGGTTGCGTCACATATTCGTACCAACATGTATTTAGCGATATTTTTCTGACATTACTAGGTTGCATCGCTTTTAACAGTGAAACGATTGACTGTGGGACTTAATTGAACTGATTTTGGACTTTGACCTTATAAATGTGATAAATGAGACAATTGGACTCCAAGAAATAACATTCTTCTTAATTTGACATGATTGCTGGAACTCAGCGATTACACTGGGCGCTGTGGTAGCGCTTTATTTAAAAATTTAGATAAATAAGTCATTTTTTACTGTGGGACCAATCCTAGCCGTTAGCGCGCGCTGAAAAAATAGAGACGGTTTCATAAACTACATTTCATTGACTTTCTAACGGTATCAGTCCGTTTGAGTTACAACGGTTGCGTCACATATTCGTACTAACATGTATTTAGCGATATTTTTCTGATATTACTAGGTTGCATCGCTTTTAACAGTGAAACGATTGACTGTGGGGCTTAATTGAACTGATTTTGGACTTTGACCTTATAAATGTGATAAATGACACAATTGGACTCCAAGAAATAACATTCTTCTTAATTTGACATGATTGCTGGAACTCAGCGATTACACTGGGCGCTGTGGTAGCGCTTTATTTAAAAATTTAGATAAATAAGTCATTTTTTACTGTGGGACCAATCCTAGCCGTTAGCGCGCGCTGAAAAATAGAGACGGTTTCATAAACTACATTTCATTGACTTTCTAACGGTATCAGTCCGTTTGAGTTACAACGGTTGCGTCACATATTCGTACCAACATGTATTTAGCGATATTTTTCTGATATTACTAGGTTGCATCGCTTTTAACAGTGAAACGATTGACTGTGGGGCTTAATTGAACTGATTTTGGACTTTGACCTTATAAATGTGATAAATGACACAATTGGACTCCAAGAAATAACATTCTTCTTAATTTGACATGATTGCTGGAACTCAGCGATTACACTGGGCGCTGTGGTAGCGCTTTATTTAAAAATTTAGATAAATAAGTCATTTTTTACTGTGGGACCAATCCTAGCCGTTAGCGCGCGCTGAAAAAATAGAGACGGTTTCATAAACTACATTTCATTGACTTTCTAACGGTATCAGTCCGTTTGAGTTACAACGGTTGCGTCACATATTCGTACCAACATGTATTTAGCGATATTTTTCTGACATTACTAGGTTGCATCGCTTTTAACAGTGAAACGATTGACTGTGGGACTTAATTGAACTGATTTTGGACTTTGACCTTATAAATGTGATAAATGACACAATTGGACTCCAAGAAATAACATTCTTCTTAATTTGACATGATTGCTGGAACTCAGCGATTACACTGGGCGCTGTGGTAGCGCTTTATTTAAAAATTTAGATAAATAAGTCATTTTTTACTGTGGGACCAATCCTAGCCGTTAGCGCGCGCTGAAAAAATAGAGACGGTTTCATAAACTACATTTCATTGACTTTCTAACGGTATCAGTCCGTTTGAGTTACAACGGTTGCGTCACATATTCGTACCAACATGTATTTAGCGATATTTTTCTGACATTACTAGGTTGCATCGCTTTTAACAGTGAAACGATTGACTGTGGGGCTTAATTGAACTGATTTTGGACTTTGACCTTATAAATGTGATAAATGACACAATTGGACTCCAAGAAATAACATTCTTCTTAATTTGACATGATTGCTGGAACTCAGCGATTACACTGGGCGCTGTGGTAGCGCTTTATTTAAAAATTTAGATAAATAAGTCATTTTTTACTGTGGGACCAATCCTAGCCGTTAGCGCGCGCTGAAAAAATAGAGACGGTTTCATAAACTACATTTCATTGACTTTCTAACGGTATCAGTCCGTTTGAGTTACAACGGTTGCGTCACATATTCGTACCAACATGTATTTAGCGATATTTTTCTGACATTACTAGGTTGCATCGCTTTTAACAGTGAAACGATTGACTGTGGGACTTAATTGAACTGATTTTGGACTTTGACCTTATAAATGTGATAAATGAGACAATTGGACTCCAAGAAATAACATTCTTCTTAATTTGACATGATTGCTGGAACTCAGCGATTACACTGGGCGCTGTGGTAGCGCTTTATTTAAAAATTTAGATAAATAAGTCATTTTTTACTGTGGGACCAATCCTAGCCGTTAGCGCGCGCTGAAAAAATAGAGACGGTTTCATAAACTACATTTCATTGACTTTCTAACGGTATCAGTCCGTTTGAGTTACAACGGTTGCGTCACATATTCGTACCAACATGTATTTAGCGATATTTTTCTGACATTACTAGGTTGCATCGCTTTTAACAGTGAAACGATTGACTGTGGGACTTAATTGAACTGATTTTGGACTTTGACCTTATAAGTGTGATAAATGAGACAATTGGACTCCAAGAAATAACATTCTTCTTAATTTGACATGATTGCTGGAACTCAGCGATTACACTGGGCGCTGTGGTAGCGCTTTATTTAAAAATTTAGATAAATAAGTCATTTTTTACTGTGGGACCAATCCTAGCCGTTAGCGCGCGCTGAAAAAATAGAGACGGTTTCATAAACTACATTTCATTGACTTTCTAACGGTATCAGTCCGTTTGAGTTACAACGGTTGCGTCACATATTCGTACCAACATGTATTTAGCGATATTTTTCTGACATTACTAGGTTGCATCGCTTTTAACAGTGAAACGATTGACTGTGGGGCTTAATTGAACTGATTTTGGACTTTGACCTTATAAATGTGATAAATGAGACAATTGGACTCCAAGAAATAACATTCTTCTTAATTTGACATGATTGCTGGAACTCAGCGATTACACTGGGCGCTGTGGTAGCGCTTTATTTAAAAATTTAGATAAATAAGTCATTTTTTACTGTGGGACCAATCCTAGCCGTTAGCGCGCGCTGAAAAAATAGAGACGGTTTCATAAACTACATTTCATTGACTTTCTAACGGTATCAGTCCGTTTGAGTTACAACGGTTGCGTCACATATTCGTACCAACATGTATTTAGCGATATTTTTCTGACATTACTAGGTTGCATCGCTTTTAACAGTGAAACGATTGACTGTGGGACTTAATTGAACTGATTTTGGACTTTGACCTTATAAGTGTGATAAATGAGACAATTGGACTCCAAGAAATAACATTCTTCTTAATTTGACATGATTGCTGGAACTCAGCGATTACACTGGGCGCTGTGGTAGCGCTTTATTTAAAAATTTAGATAAATAAGTCATTTTTTACTGTGGGACCAATCCTAGCCGTTAGCGCGCGCTGAAAAAATAGAGACGGTTTCATAAACTACATTTCATTGACTTTCTAACGGTATCAGTCCGTTTGAGTTACAACGGTTGCGTCACATATTCGTACCAACATGTATTTAGCGATATTTTTCTGACATTACTAGGTTGCATCGCTTTTAACAGTGAAACGATTGACTGTGGGGCTTAATTGAACTGATTTTGGACTTTGACCTTATAAATGTGATAAATGACACAATTGGACTCCAAGAAATAACATTCTTCTTAATTTGACATGATTGCTGGAACTCAGCGATTACACTGGGCGCTGTGGTAGCGCTTTATTTAAAAATTTAGATAAATAAGTCATTTTTTACTGTGGGACCAATCCTAGCCGTTAGCGCGCGCTGAAAAAATAGAGACGGTTTCATAAACTACATTTCATTGACTTTCTAACGGTATCAGTCCGTTTGAGTTACAACGGTTGCGTCACATATTCGTACCAACATGTATTTAGCGATATTTTTCTGACATTACTAGGTTGCATCGCTTTTAACAGTGAAACGATTGACTGTGGGGCTTAATTGAACTGATTTTGGACTTTGACCTTATAAATGTGATAAATGAGACAATTGGACTCCAAGAAATAACATTCTTCTTAATTTGACATGATTGCTGGAACTCAGCGATTACACTGGGCGCTGTGGTAGCGCTTTATTTAAAAATTTAGATAAATAAGTCATTTTTTACTGTGGGACCAATCCTAGCCGTTAGCGCGCGCTGAAAAAATAGAGACGGTTTCATAAACTACATTTCATTGACTTTCTAACGGTATCAGTCCGTTTGAGTTACAACGGTTGCGTCACATATTCGTACCAACATGTATTTAGCGATATTTTTCTGACATTACTAGGTTGCATCGCTTTTAACAGTGAAACGATTGACTGTGGGGCTTAATTGAACTGATTTTGGACTTTGACCTTATAAATGTGATAAATGAGACAATTGGACTCCAAGAAATAACATTCTTCTTAATTTGACATGATTGCTGGAACTCAGCGATTACACTGGGCGCTGTGGTAGCGCTTTATTTAAAAATTTAGATAAATAAGTCATTTTTTACTGTGGGACCAATCCTAGCCGTTAGCGCGCGCTGAAAAAATAGAGACGGTTTCAAAACTACATTTCATTGACTTTCTAACGGTATCAGTCCGTTTGAGTTACAACGGTTGCGTCACATATTCGTACCAACATGTATTTAGCGATATTTTTCTGACATTACTAGGTTGCATCGCTTTTAACAGTGAAACGATTGACTGTGGGGCTTAATTGAACTGATTTTGGACTTTGACCTTATAAATGTGATAAATGAGACAATTGGACTCCAAGAAATAACATTCTTCTTAATTTGACATGATTGCTGGAACTCAGCGATTACACTGGGCGCTGTGGTAGCGCTTTATTTAAAAATTTAGATAAATAAGTCATTTTTTACTGTGGGACCAATCCTAGCCGTTAGCGCGCGCTGAAAAAATAGAGACGGTTTCATAAACTACATTTCATTGACTTTCTAACGGTATCAGTCCGTTTGAGTTACAACGGTTGCGTCACATATTCGTACCAACATGTATTTAGCGATATTTTTCTGACATTACTAGGTTGCATCGCTTTTAACAGTGAAACGATTGACTGTGGGGCTTAATTGAACTGATTTTGGACTTTGACCTTATAAATGTGATAAATGACACAATTGGACTCCAAGAAATAACATTCTTCTTAATTTGACATGATTGCTGGAACTCAGCGATTACACTGGGCGCTGTGGTAGCGCTTTATTTAAAAATTTAGATAAATAAGTCATTTTTTACTGTGGGACCAATCCTAGCCGTTAGCGCGCGCTGAAAAAATAGAGACGGTTTCATAAACTACATTTCATTGACTTTCTAACGGTATCAGTCCGTTTGAGTTACAACGGTTGCGTCACATATTCGTACCAACATGTATTTAGCGATATTTTTCTGACATTACTAGGTTGCATCGCTTTTAACAGTGAAACGATTGACTGTGGGGCTTAATTGAACTGATTTTGGACTTTGACCTTATAAATGTGATAAATGACACAATTGGACTCCAAGAAATAACATTCTTCTTAATTTGACATGATTGCTGGAACTCAGCGATTACACTGGGCGCTGTGGTAGCGCTTTATTTAAAAATTTAGATAAATAAGTCATTTTTTACTGTGGGACCAATCCTAGCCGTTAGCGCGCGCTGAAAAATAGAGACGGTTTCATAAACTACATTTCATTGACTTTCTAACGGTATCAGTCCGTTTGAGTTACAACGGTTGCGTCACATATTCGTACCAACATGTATTTAGCGATATTTTTCTGACATTACTAGGTTGCATCGCTTTTAACAGTGAAACGATTGACTGTGGGACTTAATTGAACTGATTTTGGACTTTGACCTTATAAATGTGATAAATGAGACAATTGGACTCCAAGAAATAACATTCTTCTTAATTTGACATGATTGCTGGAACTCAGCGATTACACTGGGCGCTGTGGTAGCGCTTTATTTAAAAATTTAGATAAATAAGTCATTTTTTACTGTGGGACCAATCCTAGCCGTTAGCGCGCGCTGAAAAAATAGAGACGGTTTCATAAACTACATTTCATTGACTTTCTAACGGTATCAGTCCGTTTGAGTTACAACGGTTGCGTCACATATTCGTACCAACATGTATTTAGCGATATTTTTCTGACATTACTAGGTTGCATCGCTTTTAACAGTGAAACGATTGACTGTGGGGCTTAATTGAACTGATTTTGGACTTTGACCTTATAAATGTGATAAATGAGACAATTGGACTCCAAGAAATAACATTCTTCTTAATTTGACATGATTGCTGGAACTCAGCGATTACACTGGGCGCTGTGGTAGCGCTTTATTTAAAAATTTAGATAAATAAGTCATTTTTTACTGTGGGACCAATCCTAGCCGTTAGCGCGCGCTGAAAAATAGAGACGGTTTCATAAACTACATTTCATTGACTTTCTAACGGTATCAGTCCGTTTGAGTTACAACGGTTGCGTCACATATTCGTACCAACATGTATTTAGCGATATTTTTCTGACATTACTAGGTTGCATCGCTTTTAACAGTGAAACGATTGACTGTGGGACTTAATTGAACTGATTTTGGACTTTGACCTTATAAGTGTGATAAATGAGACAATTGGACTCCAAGAAATAACATTCTTCTTAATTTGACATGATTGCTGGAACTCAGCGATTACACTGGGCGCTGTGGTAGCGCTTTATTTAAAAATTTAGATAAATAAGTCATTTTTTACTGTGGGACCAATCCTAGCCGTTAGCGCGCGCTGAAAAAATAGAGACGGTTTCATAAACTACATTTCATTGACTTTCTAACGGTATCAGTCCGTTTGAGTTACAACGGTTGCGTCACATATTCGTACCAACATGTATTTAGCGATATTTTTCTGACATTACTAGGTTGCATCGCTTTTAACAGTGAAACGATTGACTGTGGGGCTTAATTGAACTGATTTTGGACTTTGACCTTATAAATGTGATAAATGACACAATTGGACTCCAAGAAATAACATTCTTCTTAATTTGACATGATTGCTGGAACTCAGCGATTACACTGGGCGCTGTGGTAGCGCTTTATTTAAAAATTTAGATAAATAAGTCATTTTTTACTGTGGGACCAATCCTAGCCGTTAGCGCGCGCTGAAAAATAGAGACGGTTTCATAAACTACATTTCATTGACTTTCTAACGGTATCAGTCCGTTTGAGTTACAACGGTTGCGTCACATATTCGTACCAACATGTATTTAGCGATATTTTTCTGACATTACTAGGTTGCATCGCTTTTAACAGTGAAACGATTGACTGTGGGACTTAATTGAACTGATTTTGGACTTTGACCTTATAAATGTGATAAATGAGACAATTGGACTCCAAGAAATAACATTCTTCTTAATTTGACATGATTGCTGGAACTCAGCGATTACACTGGGCGCTGTGGTAGCGCTTTATTTAAAAATTTAGATAAATAAGTCATTTTTTACTGTGGGACCAATCCTAGCCGTTAGCGCGCGCTGAAAAAATAGAGACGGTTTCATAAACTACATTTCATTGACTTTCTAACGGTATCAGTCCGTTTGAGTTACAACGGTTGCGTCACATATTCGTACCAACATGTATTTAGCGATATTTTTCTGACATTACTAGGTTGCATCGCTTTTAACAGTGAAACGATTGACTGTGGGGCTTAATTGAACTGATTTTGGACTTTGACCTTATAAATGTGATAAATGAGACAATTGGACTCCAAGAAATAACATTCTTCTTAATTTGACATGATTGCTGGAACTCAGCGATTACACTGGGCGCTGTGGTAGCGCTTTATTTAAAAATTTAGATAAATAAGTCATTTTTTACTGTGGGACCAATCCTAGCCGTTAGCGCGCGCTGAAAAAATAGAGACGGTTTCATAAACTACATTTCATTGACTTTCTAACGGTATCAGTCCGTTTGAGTTACAACGGTTGCGTCACATATTCGTACCAACATGTATTTAGCGATATTTTTCTGACATTACTAGGTTGCATCGCTTTTAACAGTGAAACGATTGACTGTGGGACTTAATTGAACTGATTTTGGACTTTGACCTTATAAATGTGATAAATGACACAATTGGACTCCAAGAAATAACATTCTTCTTAATTTGACATGATTGCTGGAACTCAGCGATTACACTGGGCGCTGTGGTAGCGCTTTATTTAAAAATTTAGATAAATAAGTCATTTTTTACTGTGGGACCAATCCTAGCCGTTAGCGCGCGCTGAAAAAATAGAGACGGTTTCATAAACTACATTTCATTGACTTTCTAACGGTATCAGTCCGTTTGAGTTACAACGGTTGCGTCACATATTCGTACCAACATGTATTTAGCGATATTTTTCTGACATTACTAGGTTGCATCGCTTTTAACAGTGAAACGATTGACTGTGGGGCTTAATTGAACTGATTTTGGACTTTGACCTTATAAATGTGATAAATGAGACAATTGGACTCCAAGAAATAACATTCTTCTTAATTTGACATGATTGCTGGAACTCAGCGATTACACTGGGCGCTGTGGTAGCGCTTTATTTAAAAATTTAGATAAATAAGTCATTTTTTACTGTGGGACCAATCCTAGCCGTTAGCGCGCGCTGAAAAAATAGAGACGGTTTCAAAACTACATTTCATTGACTTTCTAACGGTATCAGTCCGTTTGAGTTACAACGGTTGCGTCACATATTCGTACCAACATGTATTTAGCGATATTTTTCTGACATTACTAGGTTGCATCGCTTTTAACAGTGAAACGATTGACTGTGGGACTTAATTGAACTGATTTTGGACTTTGACCTTATAAATGTGATAAATGAGACAATTGGACTCCAAGAAATAACATTCTTCTTAATTTGACATGATTGCTGGAACTCAGCGATTACACTGGGCGCTGTGGTAGCGCTTTATTTAAAAATTTAGATAAATAAGTCATTTTTTACTGTGGGACCAATCCTAGCCGTTAGCGCGCGCTGAAAAAATAGAGACAGTTTCATAAACTACATTTCATTGACTTTCTAACGGTATCAGTCCGTTTGAGTTACAACGGTTGCGTCACATATTCGTACCAACATGTATTTAGCGATATTTTTCTGACATTACTAGGTTGCATCGCTTTTAACAGTGAAACGATTGACTGTGGGGCTTAATTGAACTGATTTTGGACTTTGACCTTATAAATGTGATAAATGACACAATTGGACTCCAAGAAATAACATTCTTCTTAATTTGACATGATTGCTGGAACTCAGCGATTACACTGGGCGCTGTGGTAGCGCTTTATTTAAAAATTTAGATAAATAAGTCATTTTTTACTGTGGGACCAATCCTAGCCGTTAGCGCGCGCTGAAAAAATAGAGACGGTTTCATAAACTACATTTCATTGACTTTCTAACGGTATCAGTCCGTTTGAGTTACAACGGTTGCGTCACATATTCGTACCAACATGTATTTAGCGATATTTTTCTGATATTACTAGGTTGCATCGCTTTTAACAGTGAAACGATTGACTGTGGGGCTTAATTGAACTGATTTTGGACTTTGACCTTATAAATGTGATAAATGACACAATTGGACTCCAAGAAATAACATTCTTCTTAATTTGACATGATTGCTGGAACTCAGCGATTACACTGGGCGCTGTGGTAGCGCTTTATTTAAAAATTTAGATAAATAAGTCATTTTTTACTGTGGGACCAATCCTAGCCGTTAGCGCGCGCTGAAAAAATAGAGACGGTTTCATAAACTACATTTCATTGACTTTCTAACGGTATCAGTCCGTTTGAGTTACAACGGTTGCGTCACATATTCGTACCAACATGTATTTAGCGATATTTTTCTGACATTACTAGGTTGCATCGCTTTTAACAGTGAAACGATTGACTGTGGGGCTTAATTGAACTGATTTTGGACTTTGACCTTATAAATGTGATAAATGAGACAATTGGACTCCAAGAAATAACATTCTTCTTAATTTGACATGATTGCTGGAACTCAGCGATTACACTGGGCGCTGTGGTAGCGCTTTATTTAAAAATTTAGATAAATAAGTCATTTTTTACTGTGGGACCAATCCTAGCCGTTAGCACGCGCTGAAAAAATAGAGACGGTTTCATAAACTACATTTCATTGACTTTCTAACGGTATCAGTCCGTTTGAGTTACAACGGTTGCGTCACATATTCGTACCAACATGTATTTAGCGATATTTTTCTGACATTACTAGGTTGCATCGCTTTTAACAGTGAAACGATTGACTGTGGGACTTAATTGAACTGATTTTGGACTTTGACCTTATAAATGTGATAAATGAGACAATTGGACTCCAAGAAATAACATTCTTCTTAATTTGACATGATTGCTGGAACTCAGCGATTACACTGGGCGCTGTGGTAGCGCTTTATTTAAAAATTTAGATAAATAAGTCATTTTTTACTGTGGGACCAATCCTAGCCGTTAGCACGCGCTGAAGAAATAGAGACGGTTTCATAAACTACATTTCATTGACTTTCTAACGGTATCAGTCCGTTTGAGTTACAACGGTTGCGTCACATATTCGTACCAACATGTATTTAGCGATATTTTTCTGACATTACTAGGTTGCATCGCTTTTAACAGTGAAACGATTGACTGTGGGACTTAATTGAACTGATTTTGGACTTTGACCTTATAAATGTGATAAATGAGACAATTGGACTCCAAGAAATAACATTCTTCTTAATTTGACATGATTGCTGGAACTCAGCGATTACACTGGGCGCTGTGGTAGCGCTTTATTTAAAAATTTAGATAAATAAGTCATTTTTTACTGTGGGACCAATCCTAGCCGTTAGCGCGCGCTGAAGAAATAGAGACGGTTTCATAAACTACATTTCATTGACTTTCTAACGGTATCAGTCCGTTTGAGTTACAACGGTTGCGTCACATATTCGTACCAACATGTATTTAGCGATATTTTTCTGACATTACTAGGTTGCATCGCTTTTAACAGTGAAACGATTGACTGTGGGCTTAATTGAACTGATTTTGGACTTTGACCTTATAAATGTGATAAATGACACAATTGGACTCCAAGAAATAACATTCTTCTTAATTTGACATGATTGCTGGAACTCAGCGATTACACTGGGCGCTGTGGTAGCGCTTTATTTAAAAATTTAGATAAATAAGTCATTTTTTACTGTGGGACCAATCCTAGCCGTTAGCGCGCGCTGAAAAAATAGAGACGGTTTCATAAACTACATTTCATTGACTTTCTAACGGTATCAGTCCGTTTGAGTTACAACGGTTGCGTCACATATTCGTACCAACATGTATTTAGCGATATTTTTCTGACATTACTAGGTTGCATCGCTTTTAACAGTGAAACGATTGACTGTGGGACTTAATTGAACTGATTTTGGACTTTGACCTTATAAATGTGATAAATGAGACAATTGGACTCCAAGAAATAACATTCTTCTTAATTTGACATGATTGCTGGAACTCAGCGATTACACTGGGCGCTGTGGTAGCGCTTTATTTAAAAATTTAGATAAATAAGTCATTTTTTACTGTGGGACCAATCCTAGCCGTTAGCGCGCGCTGAAAAAATAGAGACGGTTTCATAAACTACATTTCATTGACTTTCTAACGGTATCAGTCCGTTTGAGTTACAACGGTTGCGTCACATATTCGTACTAACATGTATTTAGCGATATTTTTCTGATATTACTAGGTTGCATCGCTTTTAACAGTGAAACGATTGACTGTGGGGCTTAATTGAACTGATTTTGGACTTTGACCTTATAAATGTGATAAATGACACAATTGGACTCCAAGAAATAACATTCTTCTTAATTTGACATGATTGCTGGAACTCAGCGATTACACTGGGCGCTGTGGTAGCGCTTTATTTAAAAATTTAGATAAATAAGTCATTTTTTACTGTGGGACCAATCCTAGCCGTTAGCACGCGCTGAAAAAATAGAGACAGTTTCAAAAACTACATTTCATTGACTTTCTAACGGTATCAGTCCGTTTGAGTTACAACGGTTGCGTCACATATTCGTACTAACATGTATTTAGCGATATTTTTCTGATATTACTAGGTTGCATCGCTTTTAACAGTGAAACGATTGACTGTGGGGCTTAATTGAACTGATTTTGGACTTTGACCTTATAAATGTGATAAATGACACAATTGGACTCCAAGAAATAACATTCTTCTTAATTTGACATGATTGCTGGAACTCAGCGATTACACTGGGCGCTGTGGTAGCGCTTTATTTAAAAATTTAGATAAATAAGTCATTTTTTACTGTGGGACCAATCCTAGCCGTTAGCACGCGCTGAAAAAATAGAGACGGTTTCATAAACTACATTTCATTGACTTTCTAACGGTATCAGTCCGTTTGAGTTACAACGGTTGCGTCACATATTCGTACCAACATGTATTTAGCGATATTTTTCTGACATTACTAGGTTGCATCGCTTTTAACAGTGAAACGATTGACTGTGGGACTTAATTGAACTGATTTTGGACTTTGACCTTATAAATGTGATAAATGAGACAATTGGACTCCAAGAAATAACATTCTTCTTAATTTGACATGATTGCTGGAACTCAGCGATTACACTGGGCGCTGTGGTAGCGCTTTATTTAAAAATTTAGATAAATAAGTCATTTTTTACTGTGGGACCAATCCTAGCCGTTAGCACGCGCTGAAAAATAGAGACAGTTTCAAAAACTACATTTCATTGACTTTCTAACGGTATCAGTCCGTTTGAGTTACAACGGTTGCGTCACATATTCGTACCAACATGTATTTAGCGATATTTTTCTGACATTACTAGGTTGCATCGCTTTTAACAGTGAAACGATTGACTGTGGGACTTAATTGAACTGATTTTGGACTTTGACCTTATAAATGTGATAAATGACACAATTGGACTCCAAGAAATAACATTCTTCTTAATTTGACATGATTGCTGGAACTCAGCGATTACACTGGGCGCTGTGGTAGCGCTTTATTTAAAAATTTAGATAAATAAGTCATTTTTTACTGTGGGACCAATCCTAGCCGTTAGCGCGCGCTGAAAAAATAGAGACGTTTTCATAAACTACATTTCATTGACTTTCTAACGGTATCAGTCCGTTTGAGTTACAACGGTTGCGTCACATATTCGTACCAACATGTATTTAGCGATATTTTTCTGACATTACTAGGTTGCATCGCTTTTAACAGTGAAACGATTGACTGTGGGACTTAATTGAACTGATTTTGGACTTTGACCTTATAAATGTGATAAATGACACAATTGGACTCCAAGAAATAACATTCTTCTTAATTTGACATGATTGCTGGAACTCAGCGATTACACTGGGCGCTGTGGTAGCGCTTTATTTAAAAATTTAGATAAATAAGTCATTTTTTACTGTGGGACCAATCCTAGCCGTTAGCGCGCGCTGAAGAAATAGAGACAGTTTTCAAAAACTACATTTCATTGACTTTCTAACGGTATCAGTCCGTTTGAGTTACAACGGTTGCGTCACATATTCGTACTAACATGTATTTAGCGATATTTTTCTGACATTACTAGGTTGCATCGCTTTTAACAGTGAAACGATTGACTGTGGGGCTTAATTGAACTGATTTTGGACTTTGACCTTATAAATGTGATAAATGACACAATTGGACTCCAAGAAATAACATTCTTCTTAATTTGACATGATTGCTGGAACTCAGCGATTACACTGGGCGCTGTGGTAGCGCTTTATTTAAAAATTTAGATAAATAAGTCATTTTTTACTGTGGGACCAATCCTAGCCGTTAGCGCGCGCTGAAAAATAGAGACGGTTTCATAAACTACATTTCATTGACTTTCTAACGGTATCAGTCCGTTTGAGTTACAACGGTTGCGTCACATATTCGTACCAACATGTATTTAGTGATATTTTTCTGACATTACTAGGTTGCATCGCTTTTAACAGTGAAACGATTGACTGTGGGACTTAATTGAACTGATTTTGGACTTTGACCTTATAAATGTGATAAATGAGACAATTGGACTCCAAGAAATAACATTCTTCTTAATTTGACATGATTGCTGGAACTCAGCGATTACACTGGGCGCTGTGGTAGCGCTTTATTTAAAAATTTAGATAAATAAGTCATTTTTTACTGTGGGACCAATCCTAGCCGTTAGCACGCGCTGAAGAAAATAGAGACAGTTTCAAAAACTACATTTCATTGACTTTCTAACGGTATCAGTCCGTTTGAGTTACAACGGTTGCGTCACATATTCGTACCAACATGTATTTAGCGATATTTTTCTGACATTACTAGGTTGCATCGCTTTTAACAGTGAAACGATTGACTGTGGGACTTAATTGAACTGATTTTGGACTTTGACCTTATAAATGTGATAAATGAGACAATTGGACTCCAAGAAATAAACATTCTTCTTAATTTGACATGATTGCTGGAACTCAGCGATTACACTGGGCGCTGTGGTAGCGCTTTATTTAAAAATTTAGATAAATAAGTCATTTTTTACTGTGGGACCAATCCTAGCCGTTAGCGCGCGCTGAAAAAATAGAGACGGTTTCATAAACTACATTTCATTGACTTTCTAACGGTATCAGTCCGTTTGAGTTACAACGGTTTGCGTCACATATTCGTACCAACATGTATTTAGTGATATTTTTCTGACATTACTAGGTTGCATCGCTTTTAACAGTGAAACGATTGACTGTGGGGCTTAATTGAACTGATTTTGGACTTTGACCTTATAAATGTGATAAATGACACAATTGGACTCCAAGAAATAACATTCTTCTTAATTTGACATGATTGCTGGAACTCAGCGATTACACTGGGCGCTGTGGTAGCGCTTTATTTAAAAATTTAGATAAATAAGTCATTTTTTACTGTGGACCAATCCTAGCCGTTAGCACGCGCTGAAGAAATAGAGACAGTTTCAAAAACTACATTTCATTGACTTTCTAACGGTATCAGTCCGTTTGAGTTACAACGGTTGCGTCACATATTCGTACCAACATGTATTTAGCGATATTTTTCTGATATTACTAGGTTGCATCGCTTTTAACAGTGAAACGATTGACTGTGGGGACTTAATTGAACTGATTTTGGACTTTGACCTTATAAGTGTGATAAATGACACAATTGGACTCCAAGAAATAACATTCTTCTTAATTTGACATGATTGCTGGAACTCAGCGATTACACTGGGCGCTGTGGTAGCGCTTTATTTAAAAATTTAGATAAATAAGTCATTTTTTACTGTGGGACCAATCCTAGCCGTTAGCACGCGCTGAAAAAATAGAGACGGTTTCAAAACTACATTTCATTGACTTTCTAACGGTATCAGTCCGTTTGAGTTACAACGGTTGCGTCACATATTCGTACCAACATGTATTTAGCGATATTTTTCTGACATTACTAGGTTGCATTCGCTTTAACAGTGAACGATTGACTGTGGGCTTAATTGAACTGATTTTGGACTTTGACCTTATAAATGTGATAAATGACGACAATTGACTCCAAGAAATAACATTCTTCTTAATTTGACATGATTGCTGGAACTCAGCGATTACACTGGGCGCTGTGGTAGCGCTTTATTTAAAAATTTAGATAAATAAGTCATTTTTACTGTTGGACCATTCCTAGCCGTTAGCACGCGCTGAAGAAATAAGACAGTTTCAAAAGACTACATTTCATTGACTTCTAACGGTATCAGTCCGTTTGAGTTACAACGGATGGTCTCAATTCGTACCAAATGTATTTACGATATTTTCTGCAACATACTAGGTTGCATTGCTTTTAACAGTGAAACGATTGACTGTATGGTGGGACTTAATCTGAACTGATCTTTGGATCTTTGACCTTATAAGTGTGATAATGGACAATTTGACTCCAGTAGAAATAATATTCTTACTTAATTTCACCAGTATTGCTGGAACTCAGCGATTACACTGGGCGCCTTGGGGGTAAGCGGCTTTATTTAAAAATTATAAATAAGTCATTTTTTACTGTTGGACCAATCCCAGCCGTTAGCACGCGTGATATGTAGAATAAGACAGTTCAAAAACTACAATTTCATTGACTTTCTAAGGTATCCAGTCCGTTTGATTACAACGGTTGCGTCTCAATTTCGTACCACATGTATTTTAGCATATTTTTTCTGACATACTAGGTTGCATTGCCTTTACATTTGTGAAACACTTTGACTTGGGACTGTGATATTAAACTGATTTGGACTTTGACCTATAAGTTGATAAATAGACAATTGGATCCAAAAATAACATTCTTCTTAATTTCACAAATTGCTGAAGCTCAGCGATCTACACTGGCGCGTTGTAGCGCTTTTTAAAAATTTAAATAAATAAGTCATTTAATTTACTATGGACCAACCATAAGCGTAAGCACGCGACTGAAGAAATCAGGACGTTTCAATAATTACATTTCATTGACTAATCTAACGAGTATCAAATCCGTTGAGTTAACAACGTTAGCGTCACATATTCGTTAATCAACATGTATTTACGATAGATTTTCGACATACTAGGTAAGCATCACTTTAACAGAATAGAACGAAATATGACAAAATCAATGGACTAAATAAAATGATTATTGGACTATTAAGATATATAAAAAGAATAAAATAGAAAACAATTATAGAGACATCACAAAAAAAAAACAAAAAATAACATAAAATTAACAACCAAGAAATTAGCATGAACTCGCAGAATATACACATGGAGCCCAGCAAATGTAAAAGAGATAAGCGATTATATTAAAAATATTAAGAACTAATAAGTCAAATTTAATATTACATGAGCAATAAAGCCAAATCCATAGCGAAATAGCACAAGAGCATGCAAGAAAATAAGACAGTTATCAAAAACACATCATTCATGATATACTAAACACACTATCAGTCAACAAGAACATGAAATATAACAAAAACCAAGAGATAATAAGCATCCACATATTACTAACAAATGTATTGAAGCGAATATTTTCTGAATTACTAGTGCATCGCCTTTAACAGTGAAACGTACGTTTGACTTGATGCGTCTTCTCT
>JASGCC010003521.1:0-23606 GCA_030067915.1 Hydractinia echinata | reverse complement strand
GGAACGAATTTGACCAAGATTTTGTTTCATCTAAGCAAATCTAGAACAGGCCGGGTAACTTGCCCTCTAAATACATCAAATATCGTTATTGCTTCCTGATCTGGCATATCCAACCGCTTGCGTTCACTCTTGATGCATGGAAGCAAAATCTCCTTGATGAATTTATTGACTCTTGCTCGTTGATGTGTGTTTTTTTTATTAACGCTGAGTGAGAAATAGGAAGGGAATTCGTATCGTGGCAAACTTTGAGTCGTTTTACAGCCATAAATTAATTGCATGCCAAGGAACTACCCATCAAGTGTTATAGTGACTGTCGGTGTTAATGCTCGTTTATCATCGCTCCCCTTGATGGCCACTTTCTTGCTATTTCTTTCAGCTAAGGTGGTACTGGCAACCAGAACGAATTTAGAGGGAGTTTGATCATGAACTTTTGTTCAAGCGCAGTTCGCCTCTCCTTTAAGACAGTATACCCTCTGGGTAAGCCTTCTGGGGAAAGGTGAGATAAGGTAATGGACCAGATCATCTTACCCATATACGTTACAGATAAATTAAATAGGGTGGTTTAGGCTAATCCTAAGCCTCAAAAAACGAAAGTTTAAGTTGCAAAGCTTGCAAACTTCCATTCTCTGTTTAATTCAACATGGCATGTATCTGGCAAAACTTGATATAAAGGATGCATACTATAGCATACAAATACACAAAGAAAGCCTGAAGCTCCTTGTACTCTCCCTTTACTATGGAAAAGGACTTAAGAAATTCACCAAGATTACGAAACCATCCATCTCTAAATTAAGAAAAGAACAAGTAACCATTGCAGACAATATTGACAATATTATCACAATGGACGTCAGTAACAGCTCTGCTACAATAATGTACATAAATTCACTGGGATTTACAATCCATCCAGAAAAATCCGAGTTTAAACCAAAACAAGTTTTGGAGTTCTTGTATTTGTCATTGACACAGGGAATATGACAGTTGCTCTTACCCTGAAAAAAAAGGCAAATATAATCGACCTGTGTAATGAAGTGACACAGAAATAGACAATATCAATAAGAACTCGAGCGCGATTAATTGTTAAGTTTACCAGCAGCTTTTTAGGGATACCAATGGTAGACTCTACTATAGAGCTACTGAAAGACTGAAAAATCGAGTCTTTAAAAAAGAGTGCTGGAAACTTTGATAAGCAGATTACATTAACCTCTACCGCCATGAAAGACGCATCTTGGTGAGTAGTGTAAAGTATATGTATAAGGTTACACATAGCATTTGGAAATGGGAAATAAGCAAAAATAATTGGATAATTGCTACGCATCTTCTCGGAATTCTTAACGTTGAAGCAGACAGAGAGTCACGACAACAGGAAAGGAGAACAGAATGGATGTTTAACGAATTTCTCAAATTTCTTCACGATTTTCTTCAACGAAATTCTCAAATTTCCCCACGCTCTAAAAGAACTAGACTCCCAACCAGAAATAAACCTCTTTGCGAGTAGGATAAACAAACAGTTTCTGCCTTCTTCTCAATCATGACTGCATTGGAGTAAACTCGTTTACTGAGCATTGGCATCCTATTTTATGCATTTCCACCCTTCGCCTGATCCATATGATAAGGCAGTAGGTATCCCGGTAGTTCTGGACTGGCCTAATCAACCATGGTTTACACGGTATTCTGATTTCATAATCAAAGAAATTATTGTTTCACCTAGAATGGACCTACTACTGCTACAACCAGGTGTTCTTCATCCACTGCATCGAAACGTAAATTTTCAGATAGCAATTGTCTCAGGGAGGCAATAAACCACAGCCATGTTCTGACGAACTAAAACAACTGTTGACAGCGTCTTGGTCAGAAAAACAAACAATCTATATATAACCTATATTTAAGGAAATAGCTGGAGTGCGGTAAAAGGGGGAAAATCCCAGAACCCCATAGAGCTACTTACAAACAAGGCATGGACTTCCTTTCCTTACTGTTCCAAGTGGAAAAGGCAAGTTATTGATACATTGCTCAGCCCTGTCAACTTTATTACCAAATAATGCAGGAACAAGTTCTGGTAAGAATGAGGACGTCAGCAAATTAATCAAAGGTCTTTTCAAGCTATGTCCTTCCCTTCCCACTGCAATAACACACTTAAATATATGACTTATGTTATATTAAACTACATGACGACCTTGCCTGGTAACAAATACTTAGACTTAGAGTTTCTAACGAAAAAACTAGTCACCTTGTTGTGTCTATTGAGTGGCCATAAATTCCAGACAATGGCTGCCCTGAAGATGCACATTTGTCACCAATCTTCAGACATGTACATTTTTTACATTTCTACAATCATGACAAAGACAACTAAATCAGGCAACCAAGTGAACTAATCCTGTCTTAGGCATACCCCCGTAAGCCTACTGGAGATACCACCATTGCTAAATATGTTAACATTTCTTAGGCTTGAAAGGCATGGACATTAAGACCTTTAGTGTCCACTTTACCAGGAGTGCATCCACCAGCAAAGCAGAGGTCATAGGGGTACCAATGAAAACGATAGCCAAAGAAGTTGGTTGGTGAAGAACGAGCACGTTTGCGAAACATTAAAAGTTACCCATATGCAAAAACTTTGGGAACAACTCAGAGCAAAATTATTATCTTAATTAAACTTCATTACACTTGTCTATTTTTGGACAAAAAAAGACGAAGCAACAACCCAATTTGAAGTGGTTGAGTGAAAATGGATTGAAGAACGATAATAGTTTCCGAGATATGTTAGGTAAAAACGTACTGAAAATCAAAAATCAAACGAGAGATACTTACGCAACAACTTGTGCTGCTTAAGAAAAAAGGGTATGAATAAAACATGTCATTAATTTTCAACAAGGTGAAAAAAACTTAATCAAATCATCAAGTGTTACTGACTTTTTAGTACTTTGTACAAATTATTTGCAGAAATTTTGCAACACTTTAATGAGTTTGACTCATATCCACAAACATTTTAAAAATCGGTCACCCGAAAAAACATTTTTTCCGCAACAAAATGTCCGCTAAAGAAAGGTTTCACTGTATAAATTTTTACTTTCCTCGAAAGAGCTTTTTATGTCTCAAAACGTCACTCCAGGAATGATTTAGATTATTTAGATGATCTTGTTTTGCGATAGTCATAAATTTACTCACCAGGCATAATACTGCTCCCAGGCTCGTTTTCTGGTAAAAGTAATTCTCCTAAGCCACATCGCGGGCCTGATCCTAAAAATCGGATATCATTGGCGATTTTCATACAACTGCATGCAACCACGTTTAGAGCACCACTTAACTCAACTAACGCGTCATGAGCTGCCAAAGCTTCGAATTTGTTTGGTGCGCTGAAAACAACAAATACAAAAATTTGCTACAATAAAAAACATTCCAATTCCAACTTATACATTACATGTTTTTTTTATAAGCAAGTAAAAATTTAAAATCAGGCCTGGATATGCTTATGCTAAAAATAAGATCAGGCTAGTAAGCTCGCATTATGCTATATCGAAGAAAAACATAACAAAACTTAACGTTGCCTTATGAGCGATGTGGGCAAGATGAAATGGCCCTGCTTTTAGCTTTAAAAAACAACCGCAAAATTAAAAGTATAATTACACAAGATCAAGATTAAATAGTGTAGTGTAGTGGTGTTAATTTATCTTTAAAAACTGCGTCTAATTAAAATACCCATGACTCTCATAGCAGAGTCGATGGAAGAATTAGTTGAAAAGTTTGAGAAGTGGAAGAAAGGACTAGAAGAGAAAGGGCTAAGGGTGAACACAGCAAAGTCTAAAGTCATGATTAGTAGCATTGCAGCCAAGTGTGACCTTGTAGTTGGAAAGTGGCCTTGTGGAGTTTGCAGGAAAGGGGTTGATAGTAACTCAATTTTTTGTCAGAGTTGCAAGCATTGGGTACATAAGAAGTGCAGTAGTATTGGTGGAAGGTTAAGAGCTGACATTCAGTTTGTAAGCAAGCGTTGCAAAGGTGAGATTATAGAGAATGAATTATTTCCAGCTTTAATGATGTACAACAGTGGCTCGTTAGAGATAGTTGAGAACTTCTGTTACTTAGGTGATATGTTGGGCAGTGAAGGGGGTGTTGGAAGAAGTGTTGCTTGCAGGATAGGTTCTGCTTGGAAAAAGTTCAGAGAGTTACTTCCTTTGTTGACTAGCAGATTGTCAATTGAGGTAAAAGGTAGGTTGTATGAGGCCTGTGTAAGAAGTGTTATGTTGTACGGTAGTGAGACATGGGCAGTGAAGCAGGAAGATCTTGACCGTTTAGAAAGGAATGATATGAGAATGGTTAGGTGGATGTGTAACGCCAGTCTGAGAGACAGAAAGAGTTCAGATGAGCTAAGAAGCAGGCTAAGTATCCGCAGAATTAAAGATGTTATCCAGATAAGAAGATTGAATTGGCTGGGGCACTTGGAAAGAATGGAGGAGGATAATTGGGTAAGAAAGTGTAGAGACTTGATAGTTCCTGGGGCAAAGCCCAGAGGCAGACCGAGAAAGACTTGGCAGGAGGTTATAAGGACAGACTTGATACAGAGGAAGTTGAGTTTAGATCTAACACAGTATAGATCAGATTGGAAGAGGGTCATTAATATACCCCGTCCAACCCATGCTAGCATGGAAAACGGACGTTAAGCTGAGAATGATGATGATGATGATGATGACATAAGTAAAAAACACACACATCAGAAGGATTCACCAAGGCTGAGCAATATGCTTTAGCATATGCTTAAAAAATTTATATATCTTAGCCTCAATATGCTTATAAGAGTTATGTTTACACAAAAAACATGTATAACAAGAAGAAATTCTCACACGCATCGAAATCTTGTTGCGTGTACGTTATAAGCGTAGTAAGACGCAAAATAAAGGAAAAATATGCATATGTCAAATATTTTTGGAAAACAAAACAAAAAAACATGGACACAAAAACAAAATTTTTTTCGGCCTATTAAAATTTTATTTTGAGACCATTCCCCTTAAGGCAGTGATACACGATCCGATTAATCGAATTCGATTTGTCGAAATTATTGCCGTCTTTTAGTCCGCCAGGCGTGAATAAAAAGTATTTTTTTACTGAGCGAAATCTTGCGTTTCGTGCTGTGCTACTTGATTTCGTGTAAACAAACTACTTAAGTAGTACAGCTTCGAAATAGCACAAACTTTAAAATAAACGAATAGAACTTCGGAATAATTAATTGTGAACCTGTACTTAAAATTAGGTTTGTGATATCAAACTGTCATGGCGGCGAACATAGAAAGGTTTGAGTGAGTATCACTGTGTAACTGACACTGATGCAATGATGATGACAGTGATCTGGAAGAATCTTTTACTGATGACAACTTTATACATTTTTGCATTACATAGCTAGCTGTGAAAAATACTTTGTTGATAGCTAGCTAGATCAATTTCCATGCTAGACTCATCATTTGAACACTGCTAAGCCTAGCCACCACCCTGGAGGTAGCTAGCTATACGTCTATGTAATGTAAGTAGCTGCAAACTATCCAGTATTTAAATTGTTTTTCTTTCTGTGAAGTTTCGTAAAGTCCTGTAAAGTAGTCACCCCTCAATTTCAGCTGTGCAAAAAATGTGTAAGATTGGATTTGGGAAAGAGACATCACTCGCATTTTTTCAAACGTCCAGTTGATCTTCGGTTAAACAAACCTCCATGGTTAAACCTTAGAAAATGTACACAAAAACAAAAACAAAAAAAAACTGCGACCCAGATACGCACTCACTCACCGAGTACACTTGGAAATTTTTGTTCTTTTAAAAGTGCGTATCTGCGTTTGCAGCTTTTATATGATGCTCTGAGATTTTGTTCTTTTAAAAGTGCGTATCTGCGTTTGCAGCTTTTATATGATGCTCTGAGATTTTGTTCTTTTAAAAGTGCGTATCTGCGTTGCAGCTTTTATATGATAACCAAGATTTTTCTGTACAAATTCTAAAGTTGCTCCTAGCGTTCTTCACGAAAACCACCCACCAACCATGACAAACGTCCATTTGGGCCAGTAAATTTTTCACAGTGAATTTGGCTTTGCAACAACGAAGGTTTATGGGGTCATTCACAAAAGTAATGTAGCTAGCATGCTCGAAGAGGCGGAGAGGTAGTCTAAAAGCGTATCAAAGTGTGCAAGGGGAAGGGGGTCTTCAAAGGGCTTACATAACTACGCTTTAGAAAATTAATGCAATGTTTTTACGTATCTTGTCCACAAAAATATGTGTTGCTTATTTCAACTTTAACAACTTGCCGTAGTTACCAATTGTCCATTTTTCAAGTAACATGTTATAATTAATAATCATTAGGTCGTTTTTCAGGGAGGGGTGATCTGTACACTCAGGAAAGGGGTAAGTCAAAAGCAAAGCGTACAAGGGAGTATAAGATTGAAGATTTATAGTACCTCATTTTTTGAATAGACCCATTATAGTATTTGTTGAGAAATGACTTTTGTCTGTTTTACTGGCATTTGACTGATTATTCCTTGAACTATAACTTCATTTTTGGATTGCTTATTTGATCAATTATATATTTTTTTAGGGCCAAAAAAGGACAAATTTGATGGAGATCATAACTGGAAAAATAAAGAACGTACTTGTAAATGATTAAAGGAAAATTCCTTCTGAAACGTTACAACCAATAAACAAGGTTTTTTGGCTTGATGTTGAAGAAAAACTTGCCACCGTTAACATGAACTGATGCATATATCTATAGATTTTGTTTTTGCAGATTTAGTATTTTTTTTAGCAGATTTTATAGATTATGCCTTTAAATTTTTTAACCTATAGATTTGATTTTAAAATGTTAAAGCTGCAGGTCTACCATTATTATTATTATTTTTTATATTTTTATATTGTTGTTTTTTGTCCGAAAAAAACTTTTCCGTCCTAAATTTGTGTCTGCTGAAAGTTTTTTTTGTCCGAAAATTTTGGTTTTTCTAATTTTTAAAAAAAAGGACCAGTGCATAAAAATTATATATAGGACAATCAGAAAATTAATAAAAACTGCAGTGTTTGAACTTATTATTTTCGTTATTTTCACATTTGGCTGAGGCTTTATCTATGAAGTTGGATCCTGAAGACCCTTTTTTAGATCTTGATTGAATATACGTACACTTAATGCTTCTAGCCTTCTTTTTGTGTCATTTCCCGTAATCATTACTTTTGATATTTGGTTAAAATTTGTTCAAAAGACTAACCCATACATTTTTTGACTTTATAAATATTGTCCGAAAATTTTTCCGCTGAAATAAAAAATTGTGTCCGAAGGTTTTTCCGCCGAAAATTTTAATTCTTAATGTATGTAAGCCTTTTACATTTTTTATACATGTGCCTGAACAAAATGTTATTTGTCCTAAACTCTTATTTTTTGATTGGGATTTTTTAATTCCCTTTTTAAATAAATATAAAATTTTATTTTAATTGCTTCACAAACTGCATTTTAAACATTTTGAAACTATCAATTGTGCATGCAAAACAGTATAAATATGATCCAATTTATAGCCAGGTAGAATGTAGCAAGAAATTCAGCCGTATTTCACTGTATATAATAATACTGTGCAAAATAATTCTTTAAAAAACTTAACTGGAAATATTTTGTTTTATTCTTTCCGGATTCTAATAATTATTGACTGTTCGCTGCTCTTAAAAAAACCCACTAGAAACAAAATCGAATGTGCATGTAACTTGCAGATTTGAACCTGGCATATAGAAGCCTCCGGTAAGCAGATTAAACGCACTGCGTATCCTTTCATTGTGCACTTTATGTGTTGGTGCATCCTCGACCCCAGGGTTTCCCGATATAAAAAAAGAAAACCAGCCCTGGGGTCAAGGCTGGTGTTGGGGCTAATTATCGCTTTGGAAAACAAGGGGTACATATGTATCAGCTTTGAAAGAACAACTGTCGTATCACGGTAAACAAGGGGCGGCGAGTAGTTGCAACTATATACTAGTATTGAGCATTAAAATAAAATCGAAACTTGACAGGTGACAAGGCGATGATACACGGTCCAATTAATCGAATTCGATTAATTGGTTATGATTATGATTAATTGATTATGTTGAGCATTAAAATAAAATGAAACTTGACAGGTGATACACATGAGAACAGATTTTTGACATTTTTTTTCGTTAAAAGGTCTTCAGAGAGCGAAGACGAAGTTGAACTCGCTGTTGTTGCAGTATTGTTTCAGCAACTACGAAGTTAAGAAAACGTCAGAAACGTCGTACGTGGACGAAAAAGTGGCTGTAGAAAAGACCTAATTTAGGAGTGTTGATATGTTATTAAACAAATTTCGATTAGAGCAAGAAGATTTTTTTAATTTTCTTTGGATGTCTTCTGCTAATAAGCTCCAGAGCGCTTCTTCCAAAATCCATTCACCGATAAAAAATCTCGTTAAATTCTCTTTATCTTTTTTTGAAGACTTGATGTTTTTAAACGTCCTCTAATAATGTTATTTTTATATAGAAACTCACATTTTTCTGAACGCACATTTGATGTACAGATTTTAAGCATTTTGATTGGCTAAAAACCTTTCGATTAATCGAAAAAGTTGAACCGATCTGACTTTTTAAAAGTCGAATTCGACAAGTCTGAGCATGCCGAAAGCATATGATTTTTACATGATACACGATCCAACTAATCGAATTCGACAAATTGAATTCGATTAGTTGGATCGTGTATCACCACCTTAAAACAATATGCTTTTTAAAAAAGTGTCCCACCTGACATATGGTAGATTAGTAAGCTGAGCGATTTTTTGAGCCATCCTTTCAGCAAAGCCTATAGGAGTATTTAACCCTGTCCCGACAGCAGTTCCACCAATGGCTAATTGGTAAATGTGTGGCAAAGCTGCTTCAATTCTGCTGATGCCATTTTCGATTTGTGTTGCGTAACCGCTAAATTCCTGACCCAAAGTCAACGGAGTGGCATCCTAATAAAATAGAAGTGACAAAACAGAATATCACAGTCATGATGGGCTTTTAGACAACATGCTGATGTTCGACTTTATCAGAATAAAGTTCTAAACTGCCTTACAAGGCTAAGGTTAAAGGCATTTCGAGTAACTTTTACACGTTAAGCCGGCATTACACGACCAAACTTGTATGATCAAATATGTTGAATTCAAGAAATAGCAGCCTGTAATAGCAAGAAGTTGAATGCTTGCGGCATGATTCTACTAGTTGTTCAACACATCAAATTTTTTAAACATGTTTAAAAATTTCAAGATGTATGATGAGAAATCGCTGCGCATATTCTGTACATTTCCACTTAACCGGGAGCTTTTTGTAAAAATGTGAGTACAAAGTCACATGTCACATGTAAACATGGCGAAAAAAGCACAAGAAGAAAATGAGCGTTTTATTTTGCTTTGGGAAGAAGAAAAAAATTTATGGAACGTTGTGCTCGATGAATACAAAGACCGCAATAAACGGGAAAATAGCATCAAAAAAATTTGAAGTATTTTAAATATGAGTGGTAAGTATTTTGCATCATTTGATTATGAAAAGTTGTTTTTAGGCATGCAAATTACTGATTAATTTCCTATATAGCCAAGGAAGTAACTGCCAAGATGAACAGTCTTCTCACATATTACTCAAGAGAACTTGGGAAGTGTAAGAGCTCGAAGAAAAGTGGAGCGGGAGTTAATGAAATATACAAATCGAAATGGCCCTATTTTCATTTATTAAGTTTCTTGAAGGATGTCGTAATGCCAAGAAAAACGAGCAGCTCATTGGTAAGATCACAAATGCAAATCTTTTATCTTTTATATATTTACAATGATTTCATATTATATAAAACTATCCTGCCATGGCACCTTTCCAATACCATTAAAGTACTCACAAAAGCTGTCCCGTATTTTCTTTGCGTCTGTAGAATAATTTTTTCCTCCTTGAAACCCTATTGGCTGTAATGAATTGGAAATATCTGTTCTCCAATCCCCAGGAATTATTCCTCTACCTTGATTTTCTGCATCTACACTCCCCACAGGCATATATCGATTTGTAGCCTTTGTCCAAAGATAGTTGTGTAAAGCACAACTTGCCAAAACAACCTTTTCTGTATTTTCAGGGGACAGACTAATGGGTGTTAAAAAAATTCGGAAACGACTTGCGAGAATCCCAAATGCATTTTCAACAACCCTACAAGCTCGACTCAAGCGGTAGGTAAAAACACGCTGCTCTTTGGTCAGATTTCGCATAGCATACAGTTTTATAATATGATTAGATAATGGAAATGCGTCATCAGCTACTATCACATAGGGTAATTCTCGTCCAGGTTCGATAGCTGTTTCTTTGGGAATACTGATATGATTAGCCTGTATAGCATGGGATAACGGGGAATTTCGATATACTCCTCCATCTGAAATCCTACCATTGCATCCTACGTCAATGAAAACGAACTTATAATCTGCATCTACTAAAGCCAATAGCACGATAGAAAAGCTCCCTTTATAGTTGAAGAAATACGACCCCGAATTGATGGGGTGCTTTAAAATTACATGTTTTCCATCCATCGCACCCAGGAAATTAGGAAAATTCCATTTGTCTTGGAAGGATTTTGCAATTGATTCCCATTCATCCTCTGTTGAAGGGACCTAAAATTACAAAATTGTATTTCAGGATGATGATTATACTGTAAAAGAAAATAACTTCAGCGCAGATATTGAGGAAGATTGTGATGAATTTAACGACGAAGATGACATTGACTCGCCCCATCCAGCTCCCAAAAAGTCTACAAAAAGGCCAATCGAAAAGAAGCGAAAAGTAGCTGACAGTAATGAGCAATCAACGGCCCAACAGGTTATGTCCTCTGCGTTGGAGTACTTGAATGAGCGTAGAAACAATAAGCAAGTCCGGGACGCAGAGACAACGTTTGGTATGCACGTAGCTGAAAGTCTGCGAGCGATAGTAGATGATCGCACTGGAGAATATGTTAAATTCAAAATGCAAGAATTGCTTTTCAATGCTCGTTTTGGATTCCAACATAATCTTTCTTCGCCCACAACTACCCCAACACCTAATGCAATCGGAATTAATCTTTCTTCACCTCGTACGACTCGAACATCTGCTGTAACTCAAGATTATAGGAATATGTCACTTTATAACTTTTAAGTGCAAGTATATATATATATATACATATATATATATATATATATATATATATATATATATATATATATATATATATATATATATATATATATATATATCTATACTTTAAAGTATATAAATATATATTTATACCTTTAAGTAGTCTTCTTTCAATACCTTGTACAAAGCATCACATACTTTTGGGATGAATTCACTGAAGGTAGTTTGATGAATCCGAAATGTATATTGCAAATCCGTATATGTTGCTCCAGTAGAAAGAAAGCGAATAGTAGCAGCCAATTTCACTCCTGGAGATATTGATCGTGGCATTACAGTATTTTGTTTTTCTATTAAGGGACCAACTAAGGAGAGCAGTTCTAAAAAGTTATCGTTTGACATGCGTAGATAGTTTTTGTAACCTTCCATGTATTCGAGCTTAAGTTCATCTAATAGTGTGTTGTAGGTCCAGTGAGAGGGTCTCTTCAACAACCAAGATTTAGTCCATGTTCTCCTTCTTCTTCTTTTTTGTTGCTTCTTTCCTATCGCGCTTGCTGCCGCTGCAACAACTAACACGAGGGCATCATCGTCGCTCGAGTCCATCGTAAAGAAAGACATTTTCTGTGAAAACATGTTTCAACATGTTGAGCAAGTGTATTAGCTTAAAAACATTCCACATGGTATAATACAAAAGTGAGCACAGCATATTTGATCATACAAGTATGATCGTGTAATGCCGGCTTAAGACTCACCTGAAAGATTTGCATGAGAAATTCTAAATGATATCGCCACTTTTTGTTAAAACTTCATGTGACTCCACACACAGCTTTTTTTCTTCTCGCTGGACCACCGCTTCGACCTTCTTATTCGTTAAAAATTTTCAAACTAGCTCCAGTTTATCTTTTCAGCCTGTTTTAGCCAGAACAGATGCCTTCTCGTTGCAGTGAAACAAAAGTTCTCCACAAACAATTATTTTTTCCAAAAAATAAAAATATTTTTTTATTTGTTCCCAAGTGGTAACTAATCTTGGGAAGATAATGTGCAGGGTTACTTATATCTTACATATGCACCGTTGTTCCTATAACATAGGCTGATGATGGACTTAGTTCCGAAACTGGCCTCCTGTTGGGCAAGTGCTTCTCCCGGGTGTAAAGAGCTTAAAAAGTGCAGCAAATTTGATTGGTCTGTTGGTACTTGAACTCTGGTTGTGGATCATTCGGTGATATCTCGTTGTACGTGTTAGTGGAAAGGTATGTCAGAAGGAGGACATACGCTTCGCCCTCGTAGTATGTCGCAAGAAGGTAGTATCCTTGCCTCGATAGCACAGAATGGATCGATAGCATAGAATGGAGCTAGTTTGAATTTTTTAACGAAAAAGAAGCGCGAAGCAGCAGTCAAGATGGCAAGAAAAACAAATATTATCAATAATCAATATCTGGGGATATATACATAAACTTTTAACAAAAAGTAGATATGTTATTGGGAAGTTCTCATGAAAATCTTTCAGGTAAGTCTAACTTGTAAAAGTACCTCAGCATCCCTTTATCAAATTAAAAGAGTATTTTTTTCATTAGCAAATAAACTCAAACACGTCTATTTTTTTTAAAAAAATTAACACTTGAGAGGGATCGTGTTTTTGAGCCTTAACAGAGCACTTACTAAAATAGATTTTGAAAATATAAAATAAGAATTAGGCTGCAAAAAAGTTTTAGTGAGGTTTCTTTAAAGTTGAGACACATCAAGGTATACTTCCTTAAACTCTAATATGGCAAAAACTTCCACAGATATTCGTCAAATTTTGCCACTTTTGAGAAGGAGACTTCAGTGCAATCCTGTTTTCGTTGCCACTCTGATCCGAATCAAAATATTGACAAGTAAAACTTCAATGGACCTACATGGATTTATTAATTAACTTATAATCCAATCCTGAGAAATGTCGTAAAACCATATTTTTAGACCATTTTGAACATAAATCCGCTATTTTTTAGGCCAATAAGATTGTTTTTTAGAAAACTGACTTTGTCACATTCTAGGGTCTATTGTTCCCTGCCATTGTGCAAAAAATCAGAACAATTTTTTATCCAATCCTGAGAAATATCGTAAAAAACGTATTTTTGCATCGTTTTGGCTCATTTTTCGCAAAATCCACCATTTTTGAGCTGATAAGATTTTTTTTTTTAAAACTGACTTCCTCACATTCAAGGGACTATTGTTCTCTATCTCTGTGCAAAATCAGAAAAAAACAAATGATCCAATTCTGAGAAAAGCAGGCAACGGACAGACGGACACAGGTCAATTTATAGGACCTCACCTGTACCAGGTAGGTCCAAAAATTACCTGCGTGTGAGTACGTCCAATCTTTATGACATCTTTAAACTCTTTGGACTTTGCATCGAGTGAACTGTGCAGCTTTTTTAGTCCAGGTAGTAACACGTCATTCACCATTTTGCCACAAGCAATATGCATGGCAGTGGGAAAGGCATCATTAGAACTCTAAAGTCAGATGTAAGATGTATAAAATTTCTGTAAATACTTTTGTGTTTACTACAAAAGTAAATGCAGTCTTAAACGACTGGTTTGCAAGAATGACTTGCCACGAAAATTATTACACATATACAAAGTACAAGTGTGTACTGAAAGTCATGTAAGAATTTATTTAATGCTTTTGCCAAAAAACAAATTTGGTATGAGAAAATAAAAAATAAGGAATAAAGGTTTTGTCCTTTAGTACCTGACTTTTATTGACATGATCATTTGGATGGACGGGTGATTTGGTTCCTAGCGGTGTCCCTAACATTTCATTGGCACGATTACTGATCACTTCATTAACGTTCATGTTACTTTGAGTTCCAGAACCAGTTTGCCAAACAACCAATGGGAAATGCTCTTTCAGAGTACCATCAATAACCTAATGTAGGAGAACTCAACAATCAAATAAAAAAATGTTCAGTAAAGTGGTTGACCTTTATTTTACCTCATCACAGGCTTTTGAGATGTATTCTGCTAATTGAGCATCAAGTCCAAATTGCATGTTGACTTGGGCAGCTGCTTTTTTAAGAATACCAAGTGCTTGTATAACTGCCACCTAATAGATAAAAAATACGTAAACCCAAACATATTACAGGTATACAACTAGAGATGTTATTTATATTCCAAGATAGACGTGTTTAAACTCTTACTGGCATGCGTTCAGTTTCATCACCAATTGGAAAATTTTTTATGGAGCGAGCTGTTTGAGCACCATAGTATTTGTCACTAGGTACTTCAATTTCACCCATTGTGTCAGATTCTATGCGCACTTCAGTCTAAAATAAAAAAAAATTGCAAAAGTAAGATACATGCCGAGCTTGCACAGCATATCAACTGTAAAGCATTGGTCAGCCAATGCTGTCTAGAAATCTAGAGAAATGGCCAAAAAGGCCATTTTTCATTTTAGGGTTGTGTACCTAGAATTTCATTTTTCTATTTACCAAATCAACTAATTTCTCTAACATATTAAATAAATTACAGACTGCAGTGAAAAGTCTAGCTAAATGTTTAAATGTTGTTTTACTTTGGTTTGCATTTAATTTTGGGGGGTGACCAATAAATCGCAAAAATAAATCAGGAAGTAGGATAAAACAAGGAAAACACGTTTCATATTTTTCTAAAATATTGTTTATCAGGTTCACACATTTTGAATTTTTGTTCACGCGTTTTTTATTCTGAAGTTAGAAGAAACTTCTTGAAATAAATGATGTACAAGTATTCAATTATTTAAAAGTTTCACACTTTTTGCATGTCACTGCAAGTTTTTTTTAGCATATTTTAACAGCTCAAAGAAAAAATTCTTTAAAATGCCATTTCTTGTAAAGTAACTTTCATTTTAATAGCATGGAATGTTTTTTTTTTGATGACTCCCCCTTATTTTATGAAACATGATAAAGGCTGCTGTGTCGATGACACCGTATCTACTAGACTTTGCTTAAGGCGCGAGTATACGAAAAAATGGGTTTTTTAAAAAAAAAAAAAATTTTTAGTGATTAGATAGAAAAAGATCTGGGCTTTTAAATGGTGCAAAAATATTTTTAAAAAAATGTATTTAAGATAGATTATTATCCCCCCAATTTTTTTTTTTCATAAATTACTTTTTTGTTATGGGATAAAGATCAAATATTTGTTCACACGTAATCATCTTGGGTATTAATTTTTACTACTCAATTATGTTCAAGGTTATAATGATAGCTGACTCAAAGAGGAAAATGATTTTCGTATGTTTTTCTCCTATTTCCCATAAGGATATTTTCTTTTTCTTTTTTGTCTTCCGAAGTTGAATATAATTTACTGTGAAAAACATGGCAAAACCAGTTTATAAGTTAACAGCGAATAAAAATGTCCTATCGTCATAAAGCTTTTATATCATCAAAAAAAAAAGAAGAAAATCCAAAACAAAAATATTAGACTCTCCAGCTAAAAGAAGATTAAGGCAAAAGGTTTCTACTGCCGATCGCCAAGCTAGCACTAGTCGAAAAAAAATAGACGCTGTGTCATCCAGCGATAGCGATGAGAGCGATGACCACGAATACACAAACTTTCCGCCATGCAACTGGATCGTTGATTTGATCTATTGACAGATTGTTTAAAAAGATCCTCCGTTTGCAAAATCTGTCACGGCCAAGTAACCATAACGGAGCACAAAAACTTTCGAGCTGGACTGGGAACGAAGTTTATTTTGCAATGTAACAATGAAACATGGCGGAAGATTGTTTCACCACTCAAAAGACGGGAAAAATATTCAAAGTTAATTGAAAAAGTGTTCTTGCTTGTCGCCTAGCTGGTAAAGGACGAAGAGGGCTCTCCAAGATATGTAGTGTTCTAGGACTTTCATCTCCGATAGGAAAAAATCGCTATGTAGAACATGTAAAATTTTGGAAAGAAAAGGCATTAGAACTGCGCGAAGAAAATTTAAAAATGGCTGCTGAACGAGCTAGAGATTTAGCAAGAGAAGAATATGGTTGCACAGAAACTGTAATGGATATCCCAACCAGCTTCGATGGAACATGGTGCAGCCGTGGTTGGACTGCAAGCAATGGTGTGGTTTCCGCAATCGCAGACACATCGGCACAAGTTTTGGATGTGACACTCAAGTCACGGGTTTGCAAACAATGCAAGGCAATGACGGAGAAAAGGGAAAATGGATCCATGGAAACTATCAATTTTCTAGATTGGTTTGTAGAACACGAACCGAATTGCTTTAAAAACCACTTCGCAAGCCCACAGGTAAATTGAATAGGTTCGCGTATTGTCGTTTTTTTTATAGCCTCATTGTTGTTATAAAATTGTTGTTATAAAAAAAAAAGTGTAATTCATAATAAATTAACAATTTCTTTTACATATTTTAGAAAATGGAATCTGATGGTATATTAGATCTTTATCAACGCTCAATTGAAAAGCACAACATCTGCTACAATCCATATATTGGAGATGGAGACAGTAGCGCATATTCCAACGTGGAGAAAGAACAACCTTACGGCGCTACATGTTTTGTTGCCAAGGAGGAGTGTGTCAACAATGTTACAAAGAGAATGGTGACTAATTTACGAAAGCTTGTGAAAGACATGAAAGGAAAAAAGTTAGACGACGGTAAAGGTATTGGTGGAAAAGGTCGCCTTACATTAGCTAGAATCGACGCGATGCAGAATTTTTATGGACGGACTATTCGTAATAATAAAGGGAACGCCGAAAAAATGTCCACTGAAACTTGGCAATTTTAAAACATTACGCAAGCACTCTGGAACATCCGCAACACGAAAATTGCCCTACGGGGGAGAGCAGGTGGTGCAGCTATCAACGTGACATAGCTAATGGGACAAACACTTATAAACCAATTAAATCTCCTTTCTCCCAAGCTTTAGTGGAATGTGTGACACCAATTTTTAAGAGATTGGCTTTTTAGAAGGGTGTAAAAATGTATGTAACCAGAACGCAAACGAGTGTTTTAATAGAGTTCTTTGGAATATCTGTCCAAAAGAACAGTATATCTCGCCAATGGAGATGTCACTGGGTTTGAGTGTGAGTGTTTGCTCATATAATTCCGGATTGAAATATACCTTATCCAATCCTTTGGGATTAGCAAACATCCAACCTCACACATCCTCAATCAGTCAGTGGCATCAAATGGATAAAGAACGAGTGAAAAGCAGAGAAAAAAAGGAAATACAGAGAAATAAAGCAACAAGACGCCTTCCAAAAGAACGAAGGTGCACAATATAAGCCACAGGGGTTTCACCCGACACAACAAAAATAATTTTTATAAAGTCTTTTATTTTACATATTTTGTAAATATTTTGTAAATACATGTTTTTATTCTTCTACAAAAAGTATGTTTAAACTGTCACAAAATTCTTTCATTGTAACTTCATATGCGTCTTCCCGTATTTCTCCCGTTATATCACCAGGAGCAACTTCTCGAATGAAGTCCAACACTGTTTTAGGGTAAGCATACTGGGCCTCACATGGACCTATCTCTTTTCTGTACATACATCTTGTCCATAAACAATAATGAAAATAACGAATTTGTTTATTTCCTTTTCCTCTTTTTTTCCTCGAAGAAATCGAGTCTTCTAGGCTGCTAACGAAGAGTGTGCCATCATAACTAGAAAAGTTAACAAAATAATTTTAATAAAAAAAAAATAAAAAAAATTATGATGTATTTATAGCTACTTACCCACAGTCACTCATCTCTGTTAACATACTTCTTTTTTTCCTTTTAAGTTCAGGTTTTTCGTGATTTTTGTTTCTAGAGTTTGGTTTTGTTTTACCCATACTCAACTGTGTATAATTGCGAATGTGAGCGAACACGTGCAGCATAAACAGAAGATGTGAAAAAAACCTGTTAACAAAGAGTCGTTACCATAGTGATCAATTATTATGCAGAAGTATAAGATTTCTGTAAGAAACTTAAAAGCTCTTTTTCACAGTGTTAAATTTTTAAGAGAGTATCACTTACGTTTTAAATCTCTTTTACAAAACTATAAAGGGTGTGGGGTGGAGAGCATGCTTAGCGTGGAGAGGAATGTTTGATCTAAAAACGCTTTTTTTTTGTTTCTTGAGAATGAGCAGAACGCGAGTTATGATGAGTTTTCTGACAATTAGAGGTTAAAAATTGTGGAAAAAATTTTAATACTAAATAACTCCAAAAGTAAAAAACATTAAGAAAAAATTAAAAAAGCGTTTTTAGATCAATGTCTTGTGATCACAAAAAAGCAAACGGCAAACTTGAGAAATTAGTAGTTTTGTAAAAGAGATCGCATTTGTAGGAGAGGGGTCATTTTTTTTTCGTGTCTATTAAACCTTCAAATTTTTTCTTAATAATTTTTATACCATTATATAGGAAATCATATAGGCTTTCTAAAAATATATACATTAATATATCAAAATAAAGTTTTGGTGAATAAAAGCATTTTAAAATATCACACCTTTTTGTATACACACGCCTTAATGCAAAAAATGAGTTTTTAGCGAGGCATGATGGCAAATACATCGAAAAAGAGAAAAACAACTTTGTAACAAACCGGAGAGAAAAAATGTCATATATTTTATGAATGGAGTCATTCTTAAAAATGGAGCAAAGCATACAAAAAGTGCTAAAAAGGAGAGCCTCCTCTGAGAGATTTAACAAGGGTGCTGATAACCCGCATATACGTCTTAGGTATTTGCCCAAAACAGCCTGCACTTAAAAAAATTAAAAACATCAACACCTTTTTAGTTTTAGCATGGCTCCACTTCAGAAAAAATCAAGAAAAAAGGTGGGCATTTCATAAAGTTGCTCAAACAGGCATTTGTGAATTGCATGCATGGTGACGAATGTGCAAGAAACATCAACATGGCATCTATATAGAGTTTAGACAAGTACAACTATTTTAAATTCATTTTAAAATGAAATTATAATTCGCTCATCCATGCCACTGATCAAAAAACTATATATTTATAGCCCAGTCAATTTTGCAACAAAAAAATGGAATGTGGGGAACTGAATCGTATAAAGCTGGGAATTGCTTTAAAATTTCCTTCAATATCTATATTTTCAATATGCAAAACCCCAATCAACAAGTCATTGATCGTTTTTCACAAATTTGGTGGAAAGTGGGGTATGGCTTAAAAATGTTTTTAATGGAGTCCCTGCACTGTTAAAATTGCAACTTGAAATTAAAATCATAGAATATATAAGGCAAAGAAACACAGTAAGGTATAACATAGCTAACAGTCAAATAAATCAATAAACACGTTTCTAAATTCTTCCAATGTATTGTTTCCACTGTTTTCCTCGCCATTCGTTATCATTATCATTCATTATCAGTTGGTGTTTCCAAGTCAGATCTATCCATAAATGTGCCAACACTACCAGTGCACAACATAATTGTAGACTTTTTAGTAGCAAATTCTTAAGTCTGTATCCAAAGTGGTTGGTTAAATGTTATATATAAGGTAACGATAAATCTTTTTGGTTGTTCTATCAGAGAAATGTTAAATATATGTTGGATCAAATGGACTGAGGTCAATGATCGGTAGTATGGAGATTTTCGAATTTGGTGAATGGATTCTTTTTCAGAATGTTTGCATGTAGCCCGGTTCTTTTGAAAAGAGACTAGCTGGCGGGAGTATTGTGATTGTTGTTGCAGAGGATGGGAAATGTTTCCCAATTTTTTGGTGTTCAAAGAAGATCAAGACGGTTGTTAAGAGTACCATTGCTGCTGAAGCTATATCCTTAGTTAATGGTATTGATAATGCATACTACATAGGCTGTTTGATGTCACAGATTTTGTTTTCACAGAGAACGAATGAGAATTGTATTCCTATCACAGCTTATATCGATAATAAATCTTTGTATGAAAATATTCATGCTACTACTCTGGCGTCTTAGCACCTATTCAACAAATGGTCAATAAAGGAAAAGTTTCCGTTCGATGGGTACCTGCATCATTACAATTGTCAGATGGAATGACAAGCGAGGAGCATCCTTGCAGCGGCTGATAAATGTTTTAACGAATGGGAAGATTTCGTTTGATTGATTACGTTATAAGCACGTTGTTGTAGCACGTTAAAAGACAGTATAACAGAGACAATATTTCTGTGTTGAATGAACCAAAAAAGAAAAGAAAAAACTGACATTCTTTTATTTTTAGACACTTTAATTTTGTTCAGTATACAGTTATCACAGAGTGCTATCTCTCTTAAAAGAGGGCAGAATGTTAGATGTTTACTATGTTTACTATATCTTTTAGATTAGTTCATTATTGTGTTGTATGACTGGGGGTTTTACCTATCTCAGTAAATATATTGAAGTTAACACAGGAAAGCACAATTTTAAAACATCAGATTAGAGAATTTCTCAGCAACATTAAAAGTCATCATCATCATCTCTAACGTAAATTGCTACACCTCCACTGTCTCTCCCATAATTTTTTTTTAATTTTTTTTGTCAGATCTGAATGGACAAGAACAGCTGCTGCTTTTCATGCATCATATCAATTAAAAAGGTACTTTTGACTGGTCAGTTTTTGGTTGAAGACTTCTATGTTAACATAGGTGAAATAATTCAAATAATTTACTGAAGCGTTGGTTGGTTTGGGAACAGTTTCGTTTTTCTGGTCAATGGTTGCATTGTTGGTTGCGTCATTGGTTGGACTCGTGGTTGAAGGCTGGTTAGATACTGTAGATTTCGTCCGTTTTGTTGTTTCATTAGATGTGTTTGATTCATTAATTCTGTAATTTCTGATAGTTTTTTGTCCATTTGTGTTTTCACTGCCTGTTATTTTCATTGTGTTTTATATTATTGTCACTACTAGATGTGTTTACATCATGTCTTTGTCTCTGACTATTAAGACGTTTGTCATCAAGGTGGTTGTTGTGTACTTTTTTTCTCTTGTGCCTTTAACGTGTACATACATATTTACATTTTATGTTGAAACATTCTCTATTTTTTAGGGAAGAAAAACACATCTTTGGGTGAAAGTATTTACATTTTCTACCTTTACAGCATCCAAGTGATCCATGTTTTAGCAATCTATAACATGATTAAGGGTGGTTGATAATGCCTGTTTGATAATGTTTGCAGAGATGTTTTTTCTTATTCGGGATACTCACTTCTTTTGAGTTGAATTTGGTTCATTATGTTCTGATAATTTAATAACAAGAGTTGGGTCAATATAATCCTCAATCTGCAGCTGTTCATACGACTTGGACAGTTCAGTGTTAAATCAATGTTTGGTAACAATGCCTGCATCATTTTTCCTATAACCCAAAGATTTAGGAAAAGGGCAATTAAAAACAACATCTTGTTCATAGACACCATAAAGGTAATGAAAGCCTGGTATATTGAACAATGTTATCAATGGAAAATTACTTTCTTTGTTGTATAGATTCAGGGATCTGAGTTTATTTATATAGCACTCCTTGTGAATTTCTTGTAAACATAAACTGCATGAAAGGAAATGTTCATCCTCTAATGTTATACAATATTCAGTTTTGCAGATTTGGCATGTATCAGGTTCTGAACCTAGAGAGTTTTGATAGCCTGTGCACGACATTCGCCAACCCTCAGACCTTATACTCAGGGACTGAATAGTAGTTTGAGTAATTTTTTATTGAAAAACATTGCTAGCACAGATTAGTTACAAGAATGAGCACATACAAGAACCCACCAGTGTTTACCAGCACAACAAATCCTTATGATGATATGTTAAAGATGTGTGAGCGTGGAGTATTGTCGCAGACCTTGGCAAAAACAAATAAGGTATTACACATGCTCTGGACATGCCAGAGGAAGATCCAAATGGTATACTTGACAAGATATTTAATGAAGTCAAATTTGAAAACCTAAATAGAGATGATGGGATTACGGTTTTGTTGAATTACATGAACAATCTTTTTTTAAAAGATGAACAAAGTGAAAGCTATAAAAGATATGTGACGTGAAAGTAACCAAAAGATGGAAGACTATATTCTTAAATTTGAGAGACTATATAACAGAAACACAAAGCTAGATAACATTGCCTGTTTCAGTATAAGCTTTTAAACATCTTAAAGCATCGCAACTTTCTCCTTTAGATTACTCTGAAAAGGAAACAATATTCAACCAGACGAAATCTTCACTTAGAAAGTTTCATGGGATCAAAGCATCCCAGAAGGAAAGACAGTTGTTAATATACAGTATTGTGAAAAGGTTTGTTAACATCGTGGTTCGTGTTTATTCCATGTTACGCACGAACCACGATAACCAATGATGCATATTTTTTAAACAATCGTGGACTTCACGATCATGTTTCATGGACTACATAAACAAAAATTAAACATTAAACCGTAGCGTTCACAATGGTTCACTTCTATTGTAGAACAACAAAGACTGTATTAGTTTATCAATTAAGGGATTGTCTCAAAATGTCCGTACGTAATTCATATAAATAATTCACATCAAAAACTTGTATCCATTTATTAAATCTTTCGTATCATTTTATTTTCAATACAAACTTTTTTGTATCATCAAAATTATAAAGTTCGTATAAAGTTTGTATCATTTAAAATAAAGTTTGTATATAGTTCGTATCATTTCAAAGACGTTCGTATAAAAATGTTCTTATACGAAGTTCGTTTACTATAATTAGACTACCTTAAGTGGATAAATTTTGGCGAGTATTTAATTTGGCGAATGACCAAAATGGAATATTTGGCAGGGATTTAATTTGGCGAATACAAAAAAATGTTTATTTTGGCGGAGATTTATTTTGGCGAATGACAAAGAAATTAATTTTTATGTCTTGAAATGTTTTATTAAAAAGAAGATTAAACGTATATATAAACACAAGATTTACCTGTAACAATCCTCTTTGTACTTGTATTTATAAAACTTGTTGTAAATATAAAAAAAAGTTCGTTTTTTGGGGGAAAAAAAACATTTTTCTTTTTTTAATTAAAAAAAACCGTATTTTTCTTAAATTTGGCGGGGATTTAATTTGGCGAACGGTAAATTATGTTAAATTTGGCGAGTATTTAATTTGCCGAATAGTCAGTTATAAAAATTTATCCACTTAAGGTATTATCTAAAGTCTTTATATTTAAATGTTTTTAACAATTATAAAGTTTGTTTCCTTATACAAAGTTCGTTTATTTTATTTGGACTTACTAGGTTTTATGGAGCTAAACACAGTTTAGCTCATGTTAATTGCAGTTCCCAATACTTGATAGTTTCTAGGCAGATGCATCAATAGGGGTACCTAAGGTTGTCTTGCTCATCCAAGGCATCTTTGTCTCAATTAACCAAATCAAAGTTATGTGTCATAACTTGAAGCAACTTTCTTCTTGTTGATACTTTAGAGTAAGGGACTAAAGGTGTATCTAGTCTGTCCATATTAGGTGGTTCTAAGTTAGCCAATCAACAATCCAGGGGCCCCTATAAATAGGAGAGAGTTACTCTGATTTAGTTTCTCACCAGTTGTTGCAATAACTTGCTTAATTGAAAA
>JASGCC010003520.1:0-23607 GCA_030067915.1 Hydractinia echinata | reverse complement strand
ATAAAATAAAAAAAACATTTTTGAAAAAAACTACAAGTCTCAATGGGTTTTTAGCGCCTGAATAAAATAATTAAAAAATCGTTCGGGAAATGCGTTTACTCCGCTGGGTACTTTTTTTTGTATACATGTCGTACTATACGGGCCGAGCCGTGGATTTACGGGAAATCGCGGTTTTCGTTGCCGGCGATTAAACTCGCTTTCATTCGTCGTCCTCATGCAAAAATTGAAAATATTTTTTGAAAAACTCAAGTCTCATGGGGTTTAGTGGTGAAAAATAATTTTAAAAATCGATTCGGGAAATGAGTTTTACTCCCTGGATATTTTCTTGTGTAATCATTCACTAAACGGCCGAGCCCGGGATTTAACGGAAAAAATCGCGGGTTTTTCGGTTTCGCGGAGATTAAACCTGGTTTCATTTGGCGTCTCATTAAACTGAAAATATTTTTTGAAAACTGCAAGTCTCCAATGGGTGTTAGTGGTGAAAGAATAATTTTAAAAAATCGTTCGGAAACGATGAGTTTTACTGCCTGTCTTACTTTCTTTGTATACATTCCACTATAACGGGCCGAGCCGGGAAATTTGTTACGGGATAATCGCGGTTTTCGGTTGCCGGCGAATTAAAACTGCTTTCATTCGGGCGTCTCATCAAAAAATGAAAATATTTTTGAAAACATACAAGTCTCATGGGTTTTAGTGGTGAAAAAATAATTTTAAAAATCGTTCGGGAAATGAGTTTACTCCCTTGCTTGACTTTCTTTGTATACATTCGACTATAACGGCCGAGCCGATTTACGGGAAAATCGCGGGTTTTCGGTTTGCCGGAGATTAAACCTGCTTTCATTCCGGCGTCTCATCAAAAATGAATAATATATTTGAAAACATACCAAGTCTCATGGGGTTTTAGTGGGGTGAAAAAAATAATTTAAAAAAAATCGTATCGGGGGAAATCAGTTTTACTCCCTGGGTACTTTCTTTTCTATACATTCCGCCACTATACGGGCCGAGTGGATGTAGCGGGAAATACGCGGGTTGTTCGGTTTTCCGGCGATTAAACTGGTTTCAATTTAGCTTCTCATACAAAAATGAAAATATTATTTCAAAAACTACAAGTCTCATGGGGTTTTAAGTGGTGAAAAAAATAATTTTTAAAAATCGTTCGGGAAAATGAGTTACTCCCTGTTACTTTCTTTGTATACATTCGACTATACGGTCGATCGTATTACGGCGAAATTGCGCGGGTTTTCGTTTGCGCGGCGATTAATATGTTTCAATTCGGCGTCTCAACAAAAATGAAAAATATTTTTGAAAACTACAAGTCTCATGGGTTTTAGTGGTGAAAAATAATTTTAAAAAATCGTTCGGGAATGAGTTTACTCCCTGGTACTTTCTTTGTATACATTCGACTATACGGGCCGAGCCCGGGATTTACGGGAAATCGCGGGTTTTCGGTTGCCGGCAGATTAAACTGCTTTCATTCGCGTCTCATAAAAATGAAAATATTTTTGAAAACATACAAGTCTCATGGGTTTTAGTGGTGAAAAATAATTTTAAAAATCGTTCGGGAAATGAGTTTACTCCCTGGGTACTTTCTTTGTATACATTCCACCTATGCGGGCCGAGCCCGGGAGTTTACGGGAATCGCGGGTTGTATGGTTGGCCGGAGACTTAAAACTGGTTTCATTCGGCATGCTCATGCAAAAAATGAAAACATTTTTGAAAACTAACAAGTCTCATGGGTTTATAGTGGTGAAAAAAAAATTTAAAAATCCGTTCGGGAAATGCACCTTACCTCCTGGGTAAACTTTTTTGTATTACATTCCACTATGACGGGCCGAGCCCGGGATTGTACGGGGAAATCGCGCGGTTTTTCGGTTGCCGGCGATTAAACTGCTTATCATTGCGGGCGTCTTCAATCAAAAATGAAAACATTTTTGAAAACTACAAGTTCTCATGGGTTTTTAGTGGTGAAAAAATAATTTTAAAAAAATCCGTTCGGGAAATGAGTGTTACCTCCCTGGGTACTTTCTTTGTATAGCATTGCCACTAATACGGGGCCGAGCCCAGGGATTACGTGGAAATCGCGGGGTTTTCGGTTTCCCGGAGGTATTAAACTGGTTTCATTGGCGTCTCATCAAAAATGAAAATGATTTTGAAAAACTACAAGTCTCATGGGTTTTAGTGGTGAAAAAATAATTTTAAAAATCGTTCGGGAAATGAGTTTACTCCCTGGGTACTTTCTTTGTATACATTCCACTAAACGGGCCGAGCCGGGATTTACGGGAAAATCGCGGGTTTTCGGTTTCCGGAGATTAAACTGGTTTCATTTGGCGTCTCATCAAAAATGAAAATATTTTTGAAAACTAGCAAGGTCTCATGGGTTTTAGTGGTGAAAAAATAATTTTAAAAAATCGTTCGGGAAATTGAGTTTTACTGCCTGCTTACTTTCTTTGTATACATTCGACTATACGGGCCGATCCCGGGATTTACGGAAATCGCGGGTTTTCGGTTGGCCGGCGATTAAACTGCTTTCATTCGGCGTCTCAATCAAAAATGAAAATATTTTTGAAAACTACAAGTCTCATGGGTTTTAGTGGTGAAAAAATAATTTTAAAAATCGTTCGGGAAATGAGTTTACTCCCTGGCTTACTTTCTTTGTATACATTCCACTAATACGGGCCGGCCGGGATTACCGGGAAATTCGCGGTTTTCGGTGTGCCGTGCGATTAAACTGGCTTTCCAGTCGGCGTCTCCATCGAAAAATGAAAATATTTTTGAAAACTACAAGTCCTCAATGGGTTTTTAGTGGTGAAAAAATAAATTTAAAAAATCGTTCGGGAAATGAGTTTACTTCCCTGTGTACTTTCCTTTGTATAATTCGACTATACGTGGCCCGAGTCCGGGATTTACGGGAAAAAAAAATTTCGCGGGTTTTCGGTTGCCGGCGATGTAAACTGGTTTTCATTTGGCGTCTCATCAAAAATGAAAATTATTCTTTGAAAACCTGCAATCTCATGGTTTTAGTGGTGAAAAAATAATTTGAAAAAATCGTTCGGTGAAAATGAGTGTTACTGGCCTGGGTAGTTTCCTTTAGTATACATTCGACTATACGGGCCGAGCCGGGATTTACGGAAATCGCGGTATTTCCGGGTTGCCGGCGATTAAAACTGCTTTCATTCGGCGTCTCATCAAAAATGGAAAATATTTTTGAAAACTACAAGTCTCATGGGTTTTAGTGGTGAAAAAATAATTTTAAAAATCGTTCGGGAAATGAGTTTACTCCCTGGCTTACTTTCTTTGTATACATTCGACTATCGGCGAGCCGGGATTTTACGGGAAATCGCGGGTTTTCGGTTTGCCGGAGATTAAACTGGTTTCATTTGGCGTCTCATCAAAAAATGAAAATATTTTTGAAAACTACAAAGTCTCATGGGTTTTAGTGGTGAAAAAAATAATTTTAAAAAAATCGTTCGGGAAATGAGTTTACTCCTGGGTACTTTCTTTGTATACATTCCACTATACGGGCGACCGGGATTTACGGGAAATCGCGGTTTTCGGTTTGCCGGCGAGATTAAACTGGTTTCATTCGGCGTCTCATCAAAAATGAAAAATATTTTGAAAACTACAAGTCTCATGGTTTTAGTGGTGAAAAAATAATTTAAAATCGTTCGGGAAATGAGTTTAACTCCCTGGGTACTTTCTTTGTATACATTCCACTATACGGGCCGAGCCCGGGATTTACGGGAAATCGCGGGTTTTCGGTTTCCGGAGATTAAACTGGTTTCATTCGGCGTCCTCATCAAAAATGAAAATATTTTTGAAAACTACAGTCTCATGGGTTTTAGTGGTGAAAAAAATAATTTTAAAAATCGTTCGGGAAATGAGTTTACTCCTGCTTACTTTCTTTGTATACATTCGCACTATACGGGCCGAGTCCGGGATTTACGGGGAAATCGCGGGTTTTCGGTTGCCGGCGAATTAAACTGGTTTCATTCGGCGTCTCATCAAAAATGAAAACATTTTTGAAAACTACAAGTCTCATGGGTTTTAGTGGTGAAAAATAATTTTAAAATCGTTCGGGAAATGAGTTTACTCCCTGGGTACTTTCTTTGTATACATTCCACTATACGGAGCCGAGCCCGGGATTTACGGGAAATCGCGGGTTTTCGTTTGCCGGCGATTAAACTGGTTTCATTCGGCGTCTCATCAAAAAATGAAAATATTTTTGAAAACTGCAAGTCTCATGGGTTTAGTGGTGAAAAAATAATTTTAAAAATCGTTCGGGAAATGAGTTTACTCCCTGCTTACTTTCTTTGTATACATTCGACTATACGGGCCGAGCCCGGGATTTACGGGAAATCGCGGGTTTTCGGTTGCCGGCGAATTAAACTGCTTTCATTCGGCGTCTCATCAAAAATGAAAATATTTTTGAAACTACAAGTCTCATGGGTTTTAGTGGTGAAAAAATAATTTTAAAAAATCGTTCGGGAAATGAGTTTACTCCCTGGCTTACTTTCTTTGTATACATTCGACTATACGCGGATTTACGGGAATCGCGGGTTTTCGTTGCCGGCGATTAAACTGCTTTCATTCGGCGTCTCATCAAAAATGAAAATATTTTTGAAAACTACAAGTCTCATGGGTTTTAGTGGTGAAAAAAATAATTTTAAAAATCGTTCGGGAAATGAGTTTTACCTCCCTGCTTAACTTTCTTTGTATACATTCGACTATACGGGCCGAGCCCGGGATTTACGGGAAAATCGCGGGTTTTCGGTTGCGGCGATTAAACTGCTTCATTCAGGCGTCTCATCAAAAATGAAAATATTTTGAAAACTACAAGTCTCATGGGTTTTAGTGGTGAAAAAAATAATTTAAAAATTCGTTCGGGAAATGAGTTTTACTCCTGCTTACTTTCTTGTATACATTCGACTATACGGGCCGACCGGATTTAAGGGAAATCGCGGGTTTTCGTTGCCGGCGATTAAACTGCTTTCATTCGGCGTCTCATCAAAAAATGAAAATATTTTGAAAAACTAACAAGTCTCATGGGTTTTAGTGGTGAAAAAATAATTTTAAAAATCGTTCGGGAAATGAGTTTACTTCCCTGGGTACTTTCTTTGTATACATGTCGAACTATACGGGCTGAGCGCGGGATGTTACTGGAAATCGCGGGTTTTTAGGTTGTTCGGAGATTAAACTGGTTTCATTCGGCGTCTCATCAAAAAATGAAACATTTTTTGAAAAACATACAAGTCTCATGGGTTTTAAGTGCTGAAAAAAAAAATATAAAAAAATCGTTCCGGGAAATTGCAGTTTACTCCCTGGGTACTTTTCTTTGTATACATTCCCTATACAGTGGCCGAGTCCGGGATTATACGGGGAATGCGGGGGTTTTGCGGTTGGCCGGCGATTAAACTTGGCTTTCATTCGGCGTCTGCATCAAAAAATGGAAAAATTTTTTTGAAACTACAGTTCTCATGGGTTTTAGTGGTGAAAAAATAATATTTAAAAAATTGTTCGGGAAATGGAGTTTACCTCCCTGGGTTACTTTAATTTGTATACATTCCACTATACGGGCCGAGCCGGTGATTTACGGGAAATCGCGGGTTTTCCGTTTGCCGGAGATTAAACTGGTTTCATTCGCGTCTCATCAAAAATGAAAATATTTTTGAAAACTACAAGTCTCATGGGTTTTATGGTGAAAAAATAATTTAAATCGTTCGGGAAATGAGTTTACTCCCTGGGTACTTTCTTGTATAACATTCCACTATACGGGCGAGCCCGGGATTTACGGGAAATCGCGGGTTTCGGTTTCCGGAGATTAACTGGTTTCATTCGGCGTCTCATCAAAAATGAAACTTTTTGAAAACTACAAAGTCTCATGAGTTTTAGTGGTGAAAAATAATTTTAAAAATCGTTCGGGAAATGAGTTTAACTCCTGCTTACTTTCTTTTGTATACATTCGACATACGGGCCTGATCCGGGATTTATGGGAAATCGCGGGTTTTGCGTTTGCCGGACGATTAAAATGCTGTTCATTCGCGTTCATCAAAAAATGAAATATGATTTTTAAAAGAACTAAAAGTCTAATGGTTTTAGTGGTGAAAAAATAATTTTAAAAATCGTTCGGGAAATGAGTTTATCCTGGGTACTTTCTTTGTATACATTCGACTATACGTGTCGAGCGGATTTAGGGGAAATCAGTCGGGTTCTTTCGGTTGCCGGCGATTAAACTGCTTTCATTCGGCGTCTCATCAAAAATGAAAAATATTTTTGAAAACTACAAGTTTCATGGTTTTAGTGGTGAAAAAATAATTTTAAAATCGTTCGGGAAATGAGTTTACTCCCCTGGGTACTTTCTTTGTATACATTCCACTATACGGCCGAGCCCGGGAATTTACGGGAAATCGCGGGTTTTCGGTTTCCGGAGATTAAACTGGCTTTCATTCGGCGTCTCACTCAAAAATGAAAATATTTTTGAAAACTGCAAGTCTCATGGGTTTTAGTGGTGAAAAAATAATTTTAAAAACATCGTTCGGGAAATGAGTTTACTCCCTGGCTTACTTTCTTTGTATACATTTCGACAATACGGGCCGATGCCCGGGAATTACGGGAAATCGCGGGTTTTCGGTTTGCCTCGGCGATTAAACTGCTTTTTCTTCGGCGTCCTCATCAAAAATGAAAACTTTTGAAAAACTAAGGTTCATGGCGTTTAGTTGGTGAAAAAATAATTTTAAAAAAATCGTATTCGGGAAATGAGTTTACTCCTGTGGTCTTTTCTTTGTATACATTCGACTATACGGTTGACGTTTTTTTCGGGAAAATCGCGGGTTTTCGTTGCGCGATTATATGGCTTTCATATTCGGCGTCCTCATCAAAAATGAAAATATTTTGAAAAACTACAATGTCTCATAGGGTTTAGTGTGAAAAAAATTTAAATTGTTCGGGAAATGAGTTTTTACTCCCTGGGCTTTTCCTTTGTATATACATTCTGACATAATACGGGGCCGACCGGATATTACGGGAAATCGCGGGTTTTTCGTTGCGCCGATTAAACTGGCTTTCATTCGGCGTCGCTCATCAAAATGAAAACAGTATATTGAAAAACCTACAAGCACTCATGGGTTTTAGTGGTGAAAAAAAAATAATTTTAAAAATACGTACGGGCAAATGAGTTTCTCCCTCACCTGGGTACTTATCTTGTATACATTCATCCTAGACTAATACGGGGCGAGGCCGGGATTGTACGGGAAATCGCGGGTTTTCGGGTTTGCCGGCGATTAAAACTGCTTATCATTCCGGCGTCTGCATCCAAAAAGGAAAAAAATTTTGAAAACTACAAGTCTGCCATGGGTTTTAGTGGGTAAAAAAATAATTTTAAAAAATCGGGTTCGGGAAAATGAGTTTACTCCCGCGGTAGCTGTTTGCTTTGTATACATTCACACTATCACGGGATTACCGGGAAATCGCTGGGTTTTCCGGAATTTGCCGGCGATTTAAACTGCTTTCATTCGGCGTCTCATCAAAAATGAAAATATTTTTGAAAACTACAAGTCTCAATGGGTTTTAGTGGTGAAAAAATAATTTAAAAATCGTTCGGGAAATGAGTTTACTCCCTGGGTAATTTCTTTGTATACATTCCACTATACTGGACCGATGCCGGGATTTACGGGGAAATCTGCAGGCGTTTTCGGTTTGCCGGAATTAAACTGGTTTCATTCGGCGTCTCATCAAAAATGAAAACATTTTTGAAAACTACAAGTTCTCATGGGTTTTAGTGGTGGAAAAAATATTTTAAAAATTCGTTCGGGAAAATGAGTTTACTCCCTGCTACTTTCTTTGTTATACATTCGACTATACGGGGTCCGGGATTTACGGGAAAATCGCGGGTTTTCGTGTTTGCCGGCGATTAAACTGCTTTCATTCGGCGTCTCATCAAAATGAAAAATCATTTTTGAAAACTACAAGTCTCATGGGTTTTAGTGGTGAAAAATTAATTTTAAAAATCGTTCGGGAAATGAGTTTACTCCCTGGGTACTTTCTTTGTATACATTCGACTATACGGCCGAGCCCGGGATTTACGGGAAATCGCGGGTTTTCGGTTTGCCGGCGATTAAACTGTTTCATTCGGCGTCTCATCAAAAATGAAAACATTTTTGAAAAACTACAATCTTCATGGGTTTTAGATGGTGAAAAAATAATTTAAAAATCGGTTCGGGAAATGAGTATTACTCCCTGGGTACTTTTCCTTTGTATACAATTCTACTAATACGGCCGAGCCCGGCATTACGGGAAATCGTCGGGTTTTCGGTTTGTCGGAGTTTAAAACTGGTTTATTCGCGTCTCATCAAAAAATGAAAAAAATCATTTTTGAAAACTGACAAGTGTCATGGGTTTTAGTGGTGAAAAAATAATTTTTAAAAATCGTTTTACGGGAATGAGTTTACTGCCCATGGGTTCTTTCTTTGTAATAATTCGAACTATACGGGCCTCGATCGCCCGGCTATTACGGGAAATGCGGCGGGTTTTCGTTTCCGGTCGATTTATATGCTTTCATTCAGCGTCTCATCAAAAAAGAAATAATTTTTGAAACTACAAATCTCAATGGGTTTTAGTGGTGAAAAATAATTTTAAAATAACCGTTCGGGAAATGAGTTTACTCCCTGGTACTTTCTTTGTATACATTCACTAAACGGGCCGAGCCCGGGAATTACGGGAAATCGCGGGTTTTCGTTTCGCGGCGTTAAACGGCTTTCATTTAGGCGGTCTCAATCAAAAATGAAAATTTTTGAAAACGACAAGTTGCATGGGTTTTAGTGGTGAAAAAATAATTTTTAAAAATCGTTCGGGAAATGTAGTTATTACTGCTGTACTTTCTTTGTATAACATTCGACTATTTACGGGCCGACCCGGGTTTACGGGAAATCGCGGGTTTTCGTTTGCCGGCGATTAACTGCTTTCATTCGGCGTTCTCTCAAAAAAAATATTTTAAAACTACAATATCTCATGGTTTTAGATGGTAAAAAAATAAATTTTAAAATCGTTTCGGGAAATGAGTTTACGCCGCTGCGTACTTTCTTTGTAATACATCGACTATACGGCGCGATCCGTTTACGGGAAATTCGGGTTTTCGGTAATGCGCGATTAAACTGCTTTCATTCGAGGTCCTCATCAAATAAAAACTATTTTTAAAACTACAAGTCTCATGGGTTTTAGTCGGTGAAAAAATAATTTTAAAAAAATCGTTCGGGAAATGAGTTTACTGCCGCTGACTTTCTTGTATACATTCACCACGGCGAGCCCCGGGATTTACGGAAATCGCGGTTTTTCGTTCCGGGACAGATTAAACTGGCTTTCATTTGAGCGTTCTCATCAAAAAATAAAAATATTTTTGAAACTGTACAAGTCTCATGGGTTTTAGTGGTGAAAAAATAATTTTAAAAAATCTTCGGGAAATGAGTTTAATACCTGCTGTAAACTTTCTTTGTAGACATTCGACAATGACGGCCGACCCGGGATTTACGGGAAATCGGCGGGTTTTCGGCTTGCCGGCGAATTAAACTCTTTCATTGCGGCGTCCTCAATGCAAAAATGAAAATCTTTTTGAAAAACTACAAAGTCTCATGGGTTTTTTGTGGTGAAAATAATTTTAAAAAATCTATGAAGACGCCGAATGAAAGCAGTTTAATCGCCGGCAACCGAAAACCCGCGATTTCCCGTAAATCCCGGATCGGCCCGTATAGTCGAATGTATACAAAGAAAGTAAGAGGAGTAAACTCATTTCCCGAACGATTTTTAAAATTATTTTTTCACCACTAAAACCCATGAGACTTGTAGTTTTCAAAAATATTTTCATTTTTGATGAGACGCCGAATGAAAGCAGTTTAATCGCCGGCAACCGAAAACCCGCGATTTCCCGTAAATCCCGTATAGTCGAATGTATACAAAGAAAGTAAGCAGGGAGTAAACTCATTTCCCGAACGATTTTTAAAATTATTTTTTCACCACTAAAACCCATGAGACTTGTAGTTTTCAAAAATTTTCATTTTTGATGAGACGCCGAATGAAAGCAGTTTAATCGCCGGCAACCGAAAACCCGCGATTTCCCGTAAATCCCGGCTCGGCCCGTATAGTCGAATGTATACAAAGAAAGTACAGGGAGTAAACTCATTTCCCGAACGATTTTTAAAATTATTTTTTCACCACTAAAACCCATGAGACTTGTAGTTTTCAAAAATATTTTCATTTTTGATGAGACGCCGAATGAAACAGTTTAATCGCCGGCAACCGAAAACCCGCGATTTCCCGTAAATCCGGCTCGGCCCGTATAGTCGAATGTATACAAAGAAAGTACAGGGAGTAAACTCATTTCCCGAACGATTTTTAAAATTATTTTTTCACCACTAAAACCCATGAGACTTGTAGTTTTCAAAAATATTTTCATTTTTGATGAGACGCCGAATGAAAGCAGTTTAATCGCCGGCAACCGAAAACCGCGATTTCCCGTAAATCCCGTATAGTCGAATGTATACAAAGAAAGTAAGCAGGGAGTAAACTCATTTCCCGAACGATTTTTAAAATTATTTTTTCACCACTAAAACCCATGAGACTTGTAGTTTTCAAAAATATTTTCATTTTTGATGAGACGCCGAATGAAAGCAGTTTAATCGCCGGCAACCGAAAACCCGCGATTTCCCGTAAATCCCGGTCGGCCCGTAGTCGAATGTATACAAAGAAAGTAAGCAGGAGTAAACTCATTTCCCGAACGATTTTTAAAATTATTTTTTCACCACTAAAACCCATGAGACTTGTAGTTTTCAAAAATATTTTCATTTTTGATGAGACGCCGAATGAAAGCAGTTTAATCGCCGGCAACCGAAAACCCGCGATTTCCCGTAAATCCCGGGCTCGGCCCGTATAGTGAATGTATACAAAGAAAGTACAGGGAGTAAACTCATTTCCCGAACGATTTTTAAAATTATTTTTTCACCACTAAAACCCATGAGACTTGTAGTTTTCAAAAAATTTTCATTTTTGATGAGACGCCGAATGAAAGCAGTTTAATCGCCGGCAACCGAAAACCCGCGATTTCCCGTAAATCCCGTATAGTGAATGTATACAAAGAAAGTAAGCAGGGAGTAAACTCATTTCCCGAACGATTTTTAAAATTATTTTTTCACCACTAAAACCCATGAGACTTGTAGTTTTCAAAAATATTTTCATTTTTGATGAGACGCCGAATGAAAGCAGTTTAATCGCCGGCAACCGAAAACCCGCGATTTCCCGTAAATCCCGGTCGGCCCGTATAGTCGAATGTATACAAAGAAAGTAAGCAGGGAGTAAACTCATTTCCCGAACGATTTTTAAAATTATTTTTTCACCACTAAAACCCATGAGACTTGTAGTTTTCAAAAATTTTCATTTTTGATGAGACGCCGAATGAAAGCAGTTTAATCGCCGGCAACCGAAAACCCGCGATTTCCCGTAAATCCCGGCTCGGCCCGTATAGTCGAATGTATACAAAGAAAGTACAGGGAGTAAACTCATTTCCCGAACGATTTTTAAAATTATTTTTTCACCACTAAAACCCATGAGACTTGTAGTTTTCAAAAATATTTTCATTTTTGATGAGACGCCGAATGAAAGCAGTTTAATCGCCGGCAACCGAAAACCCGCGATTTCCCGTAAATCCCGTATAGTCGAATGTATACAAAGAAAGTAAGCAGGGAGTAAACTCATTTCCCGAACGATTTTTAAAATTATTTTTTCACCACTAAAACCCATGAGACTTGTAGTTTTCAAAAATATTTTCATTTTTGATGAGACGCCGAATGAAAGCAGTTTAATCGCCGGCAACCGAAAACCCGCGATTTCCCGTAAATCCCGTCGGCCCGTATAGTCGAATGTATACAAAGAAAGTACAGGGAGTAAACTCATTTCCCGAACGATTTTTAAAATTATTTTTTCACCACTAAAACCCATGAGACTTGTAGTTTTCAAAAATTTTTCATTTTTGATGAGACGCCGAATGAAAGCAGTTTAATCGCCGGCAACCGAAAACCCGCGATTTCCCGTAAATCCGGCTCGGCCCGTATAGTCGAATGTATACAAAGAAAGTACAGGGAGTAAACTCATTTCCCGAACGATTTTTAAAATTATTTTTTCACCACTAAAACCCATGAGACTTGTAGTTTTCAAAAATATTTTCATTTTTGATGAGACGCCGAATGAAAGCAGTTTAATCGCCGGCAACCGAAAACCCGCGATTTCCCGTAAATCCCGTATAGTCGAATGTATACAAAGAAAGTAAGCAGGGAGTAAACTCATTTCCCGAACGATTTTTAAAATTATTTTTTCACCACTAAAACCCATGAGACTTGTAGTTTTCAAAAATATTTTCATTTTTGATGAGACGCCGAATGAAAGCAGTTTAATCGCCGGCAACCGAAAACCCGCGATTTCCCGTAAATCCCGGCTCGGCCCGTATAGTCGAATGTATACAAAGAAAGTAAGCAGGGAGTAAACTCATTTCCCGAACGATTTTTAAAATTATTTTTTCACCACTAAAACCCATGAGACTTGTAGTTTTCAAAAATATTTTCATTTTTGATGAGACGCCGAATGAAAGCAGTTTAATCGCCGGCAACCGAAAACCCGCGATTTCCCGTAAATCCCGGCTCGGCCCGTATAGTCGAATGTATACAAAGAAAGTACAGGGAGTAAACTCATTTCCCGAACGATTTTTAAAATTATTTTTTCACCACTAAAACCCATGAGACTTGTAGTTTTCAAAAATATTTTCATTTTTGATGAGACGCCGAATGAAAGCAGTTTAATCGCCGGCAACCGAAAACCCGCGATTTCCCGTAAATCCCGTATAGTCGAATGTATACAAAGAAAGTAAGCAGGGAGTAAACTCATTTCCCGAACGATTTTTAAAATTATTTTTTCACCACTAAAACCCATGAGACTTGTAGTTTTCAAAAATATTTTCATTTTTGATGAGACGCCGAATGAAAGCAGTTTAATCGCCGGCAACCGAAAACCCGCGATTTCCCGTAAATCCCGGCTCGGCCCGTATAGTCGAATGTATACAAAGAAAGTACAGGGAGTAAACTCATTTCCCGAACGATTTTTAAAATTATTTTTTCACCACTAAAACCCATGAGACTTGTAGTTTTCAAAAATATTTTCATTTTTGATGAGACGCCGAATGAAAGCAGTTTAATCGCCGGCAACCGAAAACCCGCGATTTCCCGTAAATCCCGGCTCGGCCCGTATAGTCGAATGTATACAAAGAAAGTACAGGGAGTAAACTCATTTCCCGAACGATTTTTAAAATTATTTTTTCACCACTAAAACCCATGAGACTTGTAGTTTTCAAAAATATTTTCATTTTTGATGAGACGCCGAATGAAAGCAGTTTAATCGCCGGCAACCGAAAACCCGCGATTTCCCGTAAATCCCGGATCGGCCCGTTAGTCGAATGTATACAAAGAAAGTAGGGAGTAAACTCATTTCCCGAACGATTTTTAAAATTATTTTTTCACCACTAAAACCCATGAGACTTGTAGTTTTCAAAAATATTTTCATTTTTGATGAGACGCCGAATGAAAGCAGTTTAATCGCCGGCAACCGAAAACCCGCGATTTCCCGTAAATCCCGTATAGTCGAATGTATACAAAGAAAGTAAGCAGGGAGTAAACTCATTTCCCGAACGATTTTTAAAATTATTTTTTCACCACTAAAACCCATGAGACTTGTAGTTTTCAAAAATATTTTCATTTTTGATGAGACGCCGAATGAAAGCAGTTTAATCGCCGGCAACCGAAAACCCGCGATTTCCCGTAAATCCCGGTCGGCCCGTATAGTCGAATGTATACAAAGAAAGTACAGGGAGTAAACTCATTTCCCGAACGATTTTTAAAATTATTTTTTCACCACTAAAACCCATGAGACTTGTAGTTTTCAAAAATATTTTTCATTTTTGATGAGACGCCGAATGAAAGCAGTTTAATCGCCGGCAACCGAAAACCCGCGATTTCCCGTAAATCCCGGCTCGGCCCGTATAGTCGAATGTATACAAAGAAAGTACAGGGAGTAAACTCATTTCCCGAACGATTTTTAAAATTATTTTTTCACCACTAAAACCCATGAGACTTGTAGTTTTCAAAAATTTTTCATTTTTGATGAGACGCCGAATGAAAGCAGTTTAATCGCCGGCAACCGAAAACCCGCGATTTCCCGTAAATCCCGGCTCGGCCCGTATAGTCGAATGTATACAAAGAAAGTACAGGGAGTAAACTCATTTCCCGAACGATTTTTAAAATTATTTTTTCACCACTAAAACCCATGAGACTTGTAGTTTTCAAAAATATTTTCATTTTTGATGAGACGCCGAATGAAAGCAGTTTAATCGCCGGCAACCGAAAACCCGCGATTTCCCGTAAATCCCGTATAGTCGAATGTATACAAAGAAAGTAAGCAGGGAGTAAACTCATTTCCCGAACGATTTTTAAAATTATTTTTTCACCACTAAAACCCATGAGACTTGTAGTTTTCAAAAATATTTTCATTTTTGATGAGACGCCGAATGAAAGCAGTTTAATCGCCGGCAACCGAAAACCCGCGATTTCCCGTAAATCCCGGCTCGGCCCGTATAGTCGAATGTATACAAAGAAAGTAGCAGGGAGTAAACTCATTTCCCGAACGATTTTTAAAATTATTTTTTCACCACTAAAACCCATGAGACTTGTAGTTTTCAAAAATATTTTCATTTTTGATGAGACGCCGAATGAAAGCAGTTTAATCGCCGGCAACCGAAAACCCGCGATTTCCCGTAAATCCCGGCTCGGCCCGTATAGTCGAATGTATACAAAGAAAGTACAGGGAGTAAACTCATTTCCCGAACGATTTTTAAAATTATTTTTTCACCACTAAAACCCATGAGACTTGTAGTTTTCAAAAATATTTTCATTTTTGATGAGACGCCGAATGAAAGCAGTTTAATCGCCGGCAACCGAAAACCCGCGATTTCCCGTAAATCCCGGGATCGGCCCGTGTAGTCGAATGTATACAAAGAAAGTAAGCAGGCAGTAAACTCATTTCCCGAACGATTTTTAAAATTATTTTTTCACCACTAAAACCCATGAGACTTGTAGTTTTCAAAAATATTTTCATTTTTGATGAGACGCCGAATGAAAGCAGTTTAATCGCCGGCAACCGAAAACCCGCGATTTCCCGTAAATCCCGTATAGTCGAATGTATACAAAGAAAGTAAGCAGGGAGTAAACTCATTTCCCGAACGATTTTTAAAATTATTTTTTCACCACTAAAACCCATGAGACTTGTAGTTTTCAAAAATATTTTCATTTTTGATGAGACGCCGAATGAAAGCAGTTTAATCGCCGGCAACCGAAAACCCGCGATTTCCCGTAAATCCCGGCTCGGCCCGTATAGTCGAATGTATACAAAGAAAGTAAGCAGGGAGTAAACTCATTTCCCGAACGATTTTTAAAATTATTTTTTCACCACTAAAACCCATGAGACTTGTAGTTTTCAAAAATATTTTCATTTTTGATGAGACGCCGAATGAAAGCAGTTTAATCGCCGGCAACCGAAAACCCGCGATTTCCCGTAAATCCCGGGATCGGCCCGTATAGTCGAATGTATACAAAGAAAGTAAGCAGTAAACTCATTTCCCGAACGATTTTTAAAATTATTTTTTCACCACTAAAACCCATGAGACTTGTAGTTTTCAAAAATATTTTCATTTTTGATGAGACGCCGAATGAAAGCAGTTTAATCGCCGGCAACCGAAAACCCGCGATTTCCCGTAAATCCCGTATAGTCGAATGTATACAAAGAAAGTAAGCAGGGAGTAAACTCATTTCCCGAACGATTTTTAAAATTATTTTTTCACCACTAAAACCCATGAGACTTGTAGTTTTCAAAAATATTTTCATTTTTGATGAGACGCCGAATGAAAGCAGTTTAATCGCCGGCAACCGAAAACCCGCGATTTCCCGTAAATCCCGGCTCGGCCCGTATAGTCGAATGTATACAAAGAAAGTACAGGGAGTAAACTCATTTCCCGAACGATTTTTAAAATTATTTTTTCACCACTAAAACCCATGAGACTTGTAGTTTTCAAAAATTTTTCATTTTTGATGAGACGCCGAATGAAAGCAGTTTAATCGCCGGCAACCGAAAACCCGCGATTTCCCGTAAATCCCGGCTCGGCCCGTATAGTCGAATGTATACAAAGAAAGTACAGGGAGTAAACTCATTTCCCGAACGATTTTTAAAATTATTTTTTCACCACTAAAACCCATGAGACTTGTAGTTTTCAAAAATTTTTCATTTTTGATGAGACGCCGAATGAAAGCAGTTTAATCGCCGGCAACCGAAAACCCGCGATTTCCCGTAAATCCCGGCTCGGCCCGTATAGTCGAATGTATACAAAGAAAGTAAGCAGGGAGTAAACTCATTTCCCGAACGATTTTTAAAATTATTTTTTCACCACTAAAACCCATGAGACTTGTAGTTTTCAAAAATATTTTCATTTTTGATGAGACGCCGAATGAAAGCAGTTTAATCGCCGGCAACCGAAAACCCGCGATTTCCCGTAAATCCCGTATAGTCGAATGTATACAAAGAAAGTAAGCAGGGAGTAAACTCATTTCCCGAACGATTTTTAAAATTATTTTTTCACCACTAAAACCCATGAGACTTGTAGTTTTCAAAAATATTTTCATTTTTGATGAGACGCCGAATGAAAGCAGTTTAATCGCCGGCAACCGAAAACCCGCGATTTCCCGTAAATCCCGGTCGGCCCGTATAGTCGAATGTATACAAAGAAAGTAAGCAGGGAGTAAACTCATTTCCCGAACGATTTTTAAAATTATTTTTTCACCACTAAAACCCATGAGACTTGTAGTTTTCAAAAATATTTTCATTTTTGATGAGACGCCGAATGAAAGCAGTTTAATCGCCGGCAACCGAAAACCCGCGATTTCCCGTAAATCCCGGCTCGGCCCGTATAGTCGAATGTATACAAAGAAAGTACAGGGAGTAAACTCATTTCCCGAACGATTTTTAAAATTATTTTTTCACCACTAAAACCCATGAGACTTGTAGTTTTCAAAAAATTTTCATTTTTGATGAGACGCCGAATGAAAGCAGTTTAATCGCCGGCAACCGAAAACCCGCGATTTCCCGTAAATCCCGTATAGTCGAATGTATACAAAGAAAGTAAGCAGGGAGTAAACTCATTTCCCGAACGATTTTTAAAATTATTTTTTCACCACTAAAACCCATGAGACTTGTAGTTTTCAAAAATATTTTCATTTTTGATGAGACGCCGAATGAAAGCAGTTTAATCGCCGGCAACCGAAAACCCGCGATTTCCCGTAAATCCCATCGGCCCGTATAGTCGAATGTATACAAAGAAAGTAAGCAGGGAGTAAACTCATTTCCCGAACGATTTTTAAAATTATTTTTTCACCACTAAAACCCATGAGACTTGTAGTTTTCAAAAATATTTTCATTTTTGATGAGACGCCGAATGAAAGCAGTTTAATCGCCGGCAACCGAAAACCCGCGATTTCCCGTAAATCCCGGTCGGCCCGTATAGTCGAATGTATACAAAGAAAGTAAGCAGGGAGTAAACTCATTTCCCGAACGATTTTTAAAATTATTTTTTCACCACTAAAACCCATGAGACTTGTAGTTTTCAAAAATATTTTCATTTTTGATGAGACGCCGAATGAAAGCAGTTTAATCGCCGGCAACCGAAAACCCGCGATTTCCCGTAAATCCCGTATAGTCGAATGTATACAAAGAAAGTAAGCAGGGAGTAAACTCATTTCCCGAACGATTTTTAAAATTATTTTTTCACCACTAAAACCCATGAGACTTGTAGTTTTCAAAAATATTTTCATTTTTGATGAGACGCCGAATGAAAGCAGTTTAATCGCCGGCAACCGAAAACCCGCGATTTCCCGTAAATCCCGTATAGTCGAATGTATACAAAGAAAGTAAGCAGGGAGTAAACTCATTTCCCGAACGATTTTTAAAATTATTTTTTCACCACTAAAACCCATGAGACTTGTAGTTTTCAAAAATATTTTCATTTTTGATGAGACGCCGAATGAAAGCAGTTTAATCGCCGGCAACCGAAAACCCGCGATTTCCCGTAAATCCCGGATCGGCCCGTATAGTCGAATGTATACAAAGAAAGTAAGCAGGGAGTAAACTCATTTCCCGAACGATTTTTAAAATTATTTTTTCACCACTAAAACCCATGAGACTTGTAGTTTTCAAAAATATTTTCATTTTTGATGAGACGCCGAATGAAAGCAGTTTAATCGCCGGCAACCGAAAACCCGCGATTTCCCGTAAATCCCGTATAGTCGAATGTATACAAAGAAAGTAAGCAGGGAGTAAACTCATTTCCCGAACGATTTTTAAAATTATTTTTTCACCACTAAAACCCATGAGACTTGTAGTTTTCAAAAATATTTTCATTTTTGATGAGACGCCGAATGAAAGCAGTTTAATCGCCGGCAACCGAAAACCCGCGATTTCCCGTAAATCCCGGTCGGCCCGTATAGTCGAATGTATACAAAGAAAGTACAGGGAGTAAACTCATTTCCCGAACGATTTTTAAAATTATTTTTTCACCACTAAAACCCATGAGACTTGTAGTTTTCAAAAATATTTTCATTTTTGATGAGACGCCGAATGAAAGCAGTTTAATCGCCGGCAACCGAAAACCCGCGATTTCCCGTAAATCCCGGCTCGGCCCGTATAGTCGAATGTATACAAAGAAAGTACAGGGAGTAAACTCATTTCCCGAACGATTTTTAAAATTATTTTTTCACCACTAAAACCCATGAGACTTGTAGTTTTCAAAAATATTTTCATTTTTGATGAGACGCCGAATGAAAGCAGTTTAATCGCCGGCAACCGAAAACCCGCGATTTCCCGTAAATCCCGTATAGTCGAATGTATACAAAGAAAGTAAGCAGGGAGTAAACTCATTTCCCGAACGATTTTTAAAATTATTTTTTCACCACTAAAACCCATGAGACTTGTAGTTTTCAAAAATATTTTCATTTTTGATGAGACGCCGAATGAAAGCAGTTTAATCGCCGGCAACCGAAAACCCGCGATTTCCCGTAAATCCCGGCTCGGCCCGTATAGTCGAATGTATACAAAGAAAGTACAGGGAGTAAACTCATTTCCCGAACGATTTTTAAAATTATTTTTTCACCACTAAAACCCATGAGACTTGTAGTTTTCAAAAATATTTTCATTTTTGATGAGACGCCGAATGAAAGCAGTTTAATCGCCGGCAACCGAAAACCCGCGATTTCCCGTAAATCCCGGCTCGGCCCGTATAGTCGAATGTATACAAAGAAAGTACAGGGAGTAAACTCATTTCCCGAACGATTTTTAAAATTATTTTTTCACCACTAAAACCCATGAGACTTGTAGTTTTCAAAAATATTTTCATTTTTGATGAGACGCCGAATGAAAGCAGTTTAATCGCCGGCAACCGAAAACCCGCGATTTCCCGTAAATCCCGGCTCGGCCCGTATAGTCGAATGTATACAAAGAAAGTACAGGGAGTAAACTCATTTCCCGAACGATTTTTAAAATTATTTTTTCACCACTAAAACCCATGAGACTTGTAGTTTTCAAAAATTTTTCATTTTTGATGAGACGCCGAATGAAAGCAGTTTAATCGCCGGCAACCGAAAACCCGCGATTTCCCGTAAATCCCGGGCTCGGCCCGTATAGTCGAATGTATACAAAGAAAGTAAGCAGGGAGTAAACTCATTTCCCGAACGATTTTTAAAATTATTTTTTCACCACTAAAACCCATGAGACTTGTAGTTTTCAAAAATATTTTCATTTTTGATGAGACGCCGAATGAAAGCAGTTTAATCGCCGGCAACCGAAAACCCGCGATTTCCCGTAAATCCCGTATAGTCGAATGTATACAAAGAAAGTAAGCAGGGAGTAAACTCATTTCCCGAACGATTTTTAAAATTATTTTTTCACCACTAAAACCCATGAGACTTGTAGTTTTCAAAAATGTTTTCATTTTTGATGAGACGCCGAATGAAAGCAGTTTAAACGCCGGCAACCGAAAACCCGCGATTTCCCGTAAATCCCGGATCGGCCCGTATAGTCGAATGTATACAAAGAAAGTAAGCAGGGAGTAAACTCATTTCCCGAACGATTTTTAAAATTATTTTTTCACCACTAAAACCCATGAGACTTGTAGTTTTCAAAAATATTTTCATTTTTGATGAGACGCCGAATGAAAGCAGTTTAATCGCCGGCAACCGAAAACCCGCGATTTCCCGTAAATCCCGTATAGTCGAATGTATACAAAGAAAGTAAGCAGGGAGTAAACTCATTTCCCGAACGATTTTTAAAATTATTTTTTCACCACTAAAACCCATGAGACTTGTAGTTTTCAAAAATGTTTTCATTTTTGATGAGACGCCGAATGAAAGCAGTTTAATCGCCGGCAACCGAAAACCCGCGATTTCCCGTAAATCCCGGTCGGCCCGTATAGTCGAATGTATACAAAGAAAGTAAGCAGGGAGTAAACTCATTTCCCGAACGATTTTTAAAATTATTTTTTCACCACTAAAACCCATGAGACTTGTAGTTTTCAAAAATATTTTCATTTTTGATGAGACGCCGAATGAAAGCAGTTTAATCGCCGGCAACCGAAAACCCGCGATTTCCCGTAAATCCCGGTCGGCCCGTATAGTCGAATGTATACAAAGAAAGTAAGCAGGAGTAAACTCATTTCCCGAACGATTTTTAAAATTATTTTTTCACCACTAAAACCCATGAGACTTGTAGTTTTCAAAAATATTTTCATTTTTGATGAGACGCCGAATGAAAGCAGTTTAATCGCCGGCAACCGAAAACCCGCGATTTCCCGTAAATCCCGTATAGTCGAATGTACAACCTCGATCCCAGGCCCTGGTACAACAGACTGAAATTCGCCCAAAATTAAGCATGCACAGAAAAGTAATGTATGCGTGACGTTTCGATTAAAGATGGTGTTTTATTGGTGGCGTGAATTTGTAAAGTGTTTTGCTGAGTTTTTGTAGCTAGAGGTACCTAGCCATACACCATACAATTTCAGAATAGATACAACCCTTAGTGACTTTCTAGTCATTTTGTGGTGTATCATACATAAAAACTACAGCACTTATAAATATTATAGAATAATTTACACCAGCTGCAAAAATAACAGATGAAAGGATGGACCACTTAATTGGAGAAAATTCAGAGATCTTTAGAGGGCCGAAATTTTCCTGACCATAACAAGTCAAATGCTTAGAGTCAATAGTATGAGGACAAGGACGTCATTGGAGTTTTATCATAAGCATATGGAAAATCTTTAATTTTTCAAGTGTTAGCAATGCAATAATTAAAGATCAAGTGAATTTTCTTGAAGATGTAGGAATGACTTGATACATTTTACGTGGTTTAATCTTTGAGAAGAATGCTGTACAGATGTTGTTTGAGGATCTCTGTCTTAACAATAAAATAGAAGATGTGTTGTCATCATTTGTATAGCTAGACGACTTTCATCATCGTGACGCGTGTTGTTTATAATCCCCAGACCTCTTACGCAAATCGACAGGCAAAATAATGGAGGCGGTAAGTGGTATGTTCAAGAATCCCTTAAAAACGTAAACATTGGAAGTCATCTATTGGATGGTCATTGGGGAAATTTTGAGTGAAAGAGAAAGAAATTTAATGAAATTAGAAATTTATCAAAAAATGTCAAAGCTTGTGTTATTGACGAGGCTTACTGCTTCAACACCTGTTTTGTACTTTATATATATATATAGCTATATGACCAATACTTATACTTACTTATACTTAAGAATATCTATAACAACCGGATAACAGGAAAAACAGTGACTAGAATGAAACATATTATATTTGGAATAAGAATCAATAATCTGTCAATCCAAACAGAAAAAATGTATACCGCAGAAAAAAGAGAAAAGTTGGCAAGGAAGAAATATTGCAGATTAAGGTTATAAAACATAACATATTAAGAAGACAAGTATATATATACATTAAAAACATAACATCTAGCAATTGTTTTATTGTGCAATTTCATACACCACAAACAAAGACCATGTAAAACCAACCAAATTCTTCTTGAAGTTGCAAAAGAAGATCTGAACGTTTGCATTATTATAGCAACCTCTGCTCTTGGTATAGGAGTTTATGCACCATTATCAAACAAATCTACCATATAAGTCCACCAAGTACCATTGAAGACCATTGAATATATATATATATGCAGCAATTTGGACGGTCTGGTCGATGAGGGCAAAAAGCATTGGCAAGATTATATTATACTGGACATAATATCAGCACTAGGTGTTTGAAACAAAATAACATTAATGAGTTTTTGGTGATGATATAACGCTCTTTACAATGTAATTTTTCTGAAAGCTTATTTGTGCAATCCGGCAGAAAATCTTTAATTGTCTTTTACATTTACGGCAGTATTAGTTTGCATAATTGTGATATTTGAGGTTCCATTACTAAGTTTGTTTCAGCACGCAGCCTACATACTTCAACAGACCCACCATAAACTTTATGTTGCAATATTTTCTTTCTCATTGCCTAAAAACAATAATATGTGATATAGTTGTGATTTCTTGTATATATATATATTTCTTTTTATTTATACAGCTAGCTATACTTTATTCCCTAATTTATTTCCATTAATTTTTCAATACTTTAGCTAGTATTTTGTCCCAATAGTTTGTTAAAAGATATCTCTTGACACGTGTGGCATTTTAAGAAAAATTGGTTGTCATTGTTGTGTTTGTGTGCATCTTTAAGCCAACAGCATTTAGCCAGTTAGTCAGCATACACACTACAGAGTTGCATCTGTACGAAGTTTTTCTTTACTTTTTAGCATATGAAAACAAAAATAAAATTTTCAGTATTGTGTCCAACAAAAGGTGAGAGTACCTGTTACTTTCGTTCGCAGGACAGGATGTTCGTCGCACTATTCCATTTGAGTTGTCAGCTGCCTTTTTCACCATCAGTGACGTGAGGAAACAAAAGTAATGTTTAAAATTTTTTAACAGCTTTGATAAATTTGTAAACGATGCAAGGAAGTCAAAAATAACGTGAATATAAATATTTTCTTCATAAAAACAAGTAACCAGAAAAATCTTCGTAATGCTCACCGCCATATTTGTTGTTGATAAAAAAATGCAGTGCTTGCAAAAAAACGTCTGCATTAATTATCTTTTTAACATAATTTAAAAAGCCGTGAACGCAATCTCATTGGTTGATTAAGTCTGTTGTACCAGGGCCTCGTACGCGTTTCATCCTCATATCAAAAAACGCTACAGGCCCTGGGATCGAGTTGCCGAACTAATTTTTAAAATTATTTTTTCACACTAAACCATGAGACTTGTAGTTTAAAAATTATTTTTCATTTTGATGAGACGCAGATGAAAAGCAGTTTAATCGCCGGCAAACGGAACACGCGATTTCACGTAATCCCGGCCCAGTCCGTAGATCTCTCTCTTT